>OMKR01044907.1:0-11404 GCA_900302355.1 Cyttopsis rosea | reverse complement strand
AGGGGTGTCACAGGGGGGAGGGATCAGAGTGGAGTGGAGGAGGGGGGCTGTTGGTTTTAAGGAGCAGAGCTCCAGCAGCCTCCTCATCAGTCTTTCCTGACCCTCCTGTTCCGGGGAGATCTTCTGAGAACGTCCTCCCCCAGCTTCTGGACGGAAAACACACAGTGAGATGTAGGATTTTTTTAAAGGGACCGTACCACGTAAAATGTAGAGTTTTAGCCTACTGCATAAACCTTGCATTTCCTCTGAGAAACCTTCCTTGAAGTTGGTCTGCTGATAACCACGGGAACATAAATTTTTTGTCTAAGTTACTTAATTTGCCATAATTTGTATTTATTAAAGCAATTGTGTTTTCCTCTTTTGAAATGGAATTAACTACCTTTGATAAAAATACATGTTACCATAATTGGACCAGGAGATGATTTTATGGGTGGTTTCAGTGTAAATTAAATGTAACAAATGTTACTCGATAACATCAACGTTATTACTTTGTACGCTTGTAACTACTTGATGTACAGATGTAGTGAAGTCCTGTCTCTAGCACAGTGCTGATTTGCTGTGCAGCACATTTACATGAAATTCAAATGACAATTTTTTCCGCTACTTTATTACTCCAGTTCTCTGTAACAGAATAAAGTGGAAATGTACTGTTGCTTGTGGATTCTAGTGGCACGCACTCTGGGCCGATTGAAGGCTATCAACTCAACAGGGAGTTAAAAATATAGTGTCAAATTTAAAAAAAGGTTTCAAACGGTCTTCTCATACCTCTTCAGCCGTCTTGTCATTCTCCCCCTCCTCCTCTTCCTCCTCCTCCTCCTCCTCCTCCCCCTCCCCCTCTGCTTCTTTCTCTGCAGGACTGTCCTCTACATCACTCTTTTTCTCTGCCGCTGCAAGACACAGTTCACCCATCAGATGGACAGCAGATACAAAAACATCACACACCCTTTTAGGCAATAAGCCACAATAACACAAATACATTTGAGTTTACATTTACAACAAACATTTGAGTGCCCTAAGAGGCTACAATATCAGAGAGGAGTAGATGAAGGGCAGACCTGGAGCACTCTCCTCTTCCTCCACCTTTTCTTCCTCCTCCTTCACGTCCGGCTGAGGCTCGTCTGTCTTCTTGTACTCCGCTGCTGGAGTTTTCTTCTATGGGACACAGAAGCACAGCCGTCTTAAAATGAGGTCTCAATGTGAGGTCTGAGGTCCTTCAAGAGGCCCCCAGCAAAATAATTAATAGCTAAACTTCACCATTATTTAGAGAATATAAAATGATGTTCTGATCCTAGTTTCACTGTTCTCTCTGCCACGACAGTAAACTGGTGGTTTTAGTGCAGAAGGTGATCCAGGATCAGTGTTAAGATCTCACTGTTGTCCCATGGAAAACGTTGTTGTAATAATGTTATTTTTATGATGATTCATTACGTTCGTGCCATACGCACATTCCCCTTAGATGCCGATTAAAACAGGCCAATGAGAGCCCTTTATTTACAATGACGGCCTGGAGAGCAGTTAGGGGTTCAGTGTCTTGCTCAAGGACACTTCAGCCCTCTGATTACTGGACGACCCGGTCTACCTCCTGCGCCATGCCGCCTTTTCAAAAGGATGAACACGTTTTGGGTATTTTGTAGTTAGCTGTAAAATGTATAATTTCTTTCAAAGCCTGGACAGTTTGGTCCAGTGGACGAACTACATCCGACAGCAGTGAGAATAAGAGTCACCAGGGGGTCAGAGGTCACTGGTCCTGGATCAGGACACAATCACAGTCAGACCAAACAAGCTGCTGCACTGTTAAGAGTTTGACACATAAATTGCACAGTTAACTAGTCTACAGTACACAACTAGAATGAACACCAGACACAGTTACCACAACACGGTTCAGACAGGTCAGCTAGAGCAAATCTCACAACAAAAACAAAATTCACTTCATTAGTGAGGGGGTTTGGGTGGCGGGGTCCTTTAAGCTCCTCTTGTAAGCTGCTGAGGCTCAACTGACTCTGAGTGTCTGCAGACCTCTGTGAAGAGTCATAAAGACCGACACACGTCGTCAACACGACATATTTTGCTACTGCACGCAACCTGCTTCCACAGGTTTCAGTGACTGATGCACACATGCACAAAACTACACATGGACAAAAACACACTGTTTCGCATTTCCTGTAGTGTCTGTTTTCTGTTAGGTGTACTGTACTCTGCAGTGTGTGTGAGTGAATGAGACTGACTGACCTTGCCCGTGCAGCAGAAGACGATGATCAAGACGAGGGGCAGGGCCACAGTGAGGACGTAGACGACCCAGAGCCAGGGACGCTCCTCTGCAGCACTCAGCATCTGGGCAACAAGACCAGGCTGGAACGCACGCACACGCACACACACACACACACACAGTATTTGCGTTTTGAATGTGCTCCTCTATATACCGTTTCCACTGTTGGTGGCGGGGTCTGCCTTTTACGGCAAGCATGCACTTATCGGGAACACACAAGAAGTGATTGGCAGTAGTGACTTGTAGTATAATCCACTCAACACACACAATTTTATGGATTTCCACTTAACATTGGCATTATTCTATCTGATTGTATATGGACGTCACAGTAGTAGTGTGGAGGCTCCACCCACCTCGGCAGCACCCTCGGCGGCCTTCTTCAGACCCCAGCCATCGCTGGCCCAGCGCTCGGCCGTGTTGCGCTCATTGGTGATAAAGAAGTTGTCAAAGAAGATGTCTGAGGACATAGACCAGAGCTCCAGGCCCACGGCGTTGAATGGACTCATGCGGAACGGGTGCAGGTCCTCGAAGAAGGCGGGGTTTGGAATCTTCCTGGGTTTCCAGACTCCCTGGGGGGGATTAAGGGGAATTTTAAATGTTAACAATGAATGTAAGGGGGGGGTAAATTTCCATCAGCTGGGCTGAGGAAAATTAACTGACTGAATGTTCCAATCTTCACAAAGTGGCTCTTATGCAACAAGTAGATGTGTGTCACAAGATGAAGAACATTTTTATTGTTAATCACAATATTGTGTGGCAATTAAATCTTTAACTAAATTTCATGACCATGACCTCCTGCCCTACTGACATCCATCTATCAAATGTCACATCCATTTAATTCTAGACATGAATACAATTCCTCTACCTGCTTGGTTGCAATATCCACATTACAAAGATTGTTTCTCACATATTTCCTGTGTGTAAATATCTGATCAAATCACAAATCGCCATCACCAAAATAAAAAATAACTATTGATATTGATGTATTTATAAAATAATCACAATGTTTTTTGACAGACACTTTGTTCATACCTGGAGGGAAATTCCAGTGTCACAGCAGCTCACACCAAAAACAGACAATAACAATAGCAATAACTTTGCCAATATCACCCAGCCCTCAGGACTATTGAAGATAAAATGTAATATTTCTGTAGACATTATGTTGCTCCTACCTGGTAGTTGGGGTTGTCAATCATGGGGGGCTTCCACTTGCCCTTGTAGTTAGGGTTGTCGATCACCGGGCGTTGCCAGGCACCACAGCCCGGGGCGGCCTCACAGGCGGGGTTTGGAACCTGAGGGGCTTCCCATTCGCCGTCCATGTCCTCATCCCTGGACGGGGATGAAACACAGAATATGGGAATGTGTCTGTGTAAAGGCTAAAAGGTTGATGGCGGAGGTACATACTGTGGGAGTTCTCAAACAGGCCAATGCTGCACATCAAAAAATAAATAAAATAAATTGTGGTAAATCACTTAAACTCAGTCCCTCCGAGATTTTGAGGATTTTTTTTTTTGCATAATTCTTTATTATGCAGCAGCTTTTTTCAAAACTTGTATCATTAAATATGTATTATATCATTAATTATTGCAATCACAAAAATCTGTTTCCTTGAGGGAAAATGGAGCTGTTTAGAAGCTGTTAAAAACCCAATTTGTTTGATAAATTCAACAATGTCCCATTATGCACCTCTATGTCCAAACGTTACCTGCAAGTACGTGAGCAGGGACTCATCTGGCCATGCAGATGTATAAATATGTGTTTGTGCCAAGGCTTGAGTGTGTGTCAGTACCAGTCTTCAGGTTTGACAGCATCGGGGTCACTGATGTATTCTGGTTCGTCGTCAAGCCAACCGTCTGGCTTCACTGCCTCTTCATCTGGGATCTGAGCCGGAGCATCCTCGTCCCAGTCTTCGGGTTTGACGGCATCGGGATCCTGAATTTTGGGCCTCTCGTCCCAGTCTTCCGGTTTGTTGTCATCTGGATCCTCAATCTCGGCGGTGGGGTTGACGGGAGGGGTCATGTCGGTCAGCATGTTTCCACTGTTCACCACAGTCTGGTCGACCAGCACCTCAAAGCTGTTGTCTGGGTTCACCACTAGGGGGTGACAGGGGGTCAGGAGTCAGAAGTCCACAGCAGAACCTATATGTTTGTGTTATCTAGTGCAGACATTCTCAACCTCTCAAATCAAGGACCCTCAATTTGATACACATTTGGCAACATTTTATGAGATTTTGGAAAATACTTTTATTGTAGTCTATAGGCGAAACTCAGATCAAAACAGTCATTATTGTACATTATCTAATGGTGCTAACGTCTTGTAAATAGATAAAGAAGTTGAATATTTAATAATTTTGTTCTTTTCCTCTTGAGGGTCCCCAGACCCCATGGAGAGGACCACTGACCAGTGTTTACAGGAGGGTATTTTTGTCTGCTGCGCTTTTTCTGAGCGTACAACAAGCTACACTAGAGATGTGCATTACCTAGTGTGTAGAGATGTGCATTACCTAGTGTGTACAGATGGGCATTACCTAGTGTGTACAGATGGGCATTACCTAGTGTGTACAGATGGGCATTACCTAGTGTGTACAGATGGGTCTTCTTGTCGGTGTAGTAGGTTCGGAGGTCTGCATCAGGTTTTTTGGCGTGTTTCTCCTCATATTCTCCGGTCTTTGGGTTTTTGTGTCTGAAGATGAAGTGCAGTTTGTAGTCCTCACCACACTTATCAGGCCCAAACATGATGGTGTAGGGAGTCCTGTCCACAAATTGGTCCTATTGGACAGTCAGAGATTGTTAACTCAGAAAATAAATGCATGCTGATTGAGCAAGACTCCGCCCCACTGCCCAAATCTGGAAGTTCTGGCTCAACATCGTACCATGGTGGTGGCGAATGTGAAGCCAGACTCAAGGTTTTAAAACATCTCTACATAAACCAATAGGTGATGTCATAGGCGATATGTCAATTTTCTTTCTACAGTCTATGGGTTAGACAAGCGCTATGTGATATTTGGACATTGACACAATTTTTATCATTTTGGCTCTGTTTCATTTCAAGTCCATTGTGGTGATCACAATCAAGATGTGCTTTAAGTGCAGACTTTCAGCTTTAATTTGAGGTTATTTACATCCAAATCAGGTGAACGGTGTAGGAATTACAACAAATTTCATAAGGGACCAAAAGTAATTGGACAATTGGCTGCTCAGCTGTTCCATGGACAGGTGTGTGTTATTCCCTTGTTATTTCATTTACAAGGAGCAGATAAAAGGTCTAGAGTTCATTTGAAGTGTGGTGTTTGCATTTGGAATCTGTTGATGTCAACTCTCAATATGAAGCCCAAAGAGCTGTCACCATCAGTGAAGCAAGCCATCATTAAGCTGAAAAATCGAAACAAACCCATCAGAGAGATAGCAAAAACATTAGGTGTGGCCAAATCAACTGTTTGGTACATTCATAAAAAGAAAGAACGCAATGGTGAGCTCAGCAACACCAAAAGACCCAGAAGACCACAAAAAACAATAGTGGTGGATGACAGAAGAATTCTTTCACCGGTGAAGAAAAACCCCTTCACAACAGTTGGCCAGATCAAGACACTCTCCAGGAGATACTTGTGTCAAAGTCAACAATCAAGAGAAGACTTCACCAGAGTGAATACAGAGGGTTCAGCACAAGATGTAAACCATTGGTGAGCCTCAAAAACAGGAAGACCAGATTAGAGTTTGCCAAAAAAAAAAAAAACATCTAAAAGAGCCTGTACAGTTCTGGAACAACATCCTATGGACAGATGAGACAAAGATCAACTTTTACTAGAATGATGGGAAGAGAAGAGTATGGAGAAGGGAAGGAACTGCTCATGATCCAAAGCATACCACCTCATCAGTGAAGCATAGTGGTGGTAGTGTTATGGCGTGGGCATGTATGGCTGCCAATGGAACTGGTTCCCTTGTATTTACATTATTATAATTCTGAACTGTTTCGGGCAATATTATCTGCTCATATTCAGCCAAATGCTTCAGAACTCATTGGACAGCGCTTCACAGTACAGATGGACAATGACCCGAAGCATACTGCGAAAGCAACCAAAGAGTTTTTTAAGGCAAAGAAGTGGAATGTTCTGCAATGGCCAAGTCAATCACCTAATCTGAATCTAATTGAGAATGCATTTCACTTGCTGAAGACAAAACTGAAGGGAAAATGCCCCAAGAACAAGCAGGAACTGAAGCCAGTTGCAGTAGAGGCCTGGCAGAGCATCACCAGGGATGAAACCCAGTCTGGTGATGTCTATGGGTTCCAGACTTCAGGCTGTCATTGACAGCAAAGGATTTGCAACCAAGTATTAAAAGTGACAATTTGATTTATGATTATGTTAGTTTGTCCAATTACATTTGGTCCCTTAAAAAGGGGGGGGCACATATAAAATTTGTTGTAATTCCTACACCCTCAAATTAAAGCTGAAAGTCTGCACTTCTTGATCGTTTCATTTCAAGTCCACTGTGGTGATGGCAATGATGAAAATTGTGCCAATGTCCAAATATTTATGGACCTGACTGTATGTAGATGCCCTTGTGCAAGATGGCAAAGCTCTAAATCACTCTGGTTATGGGTGTTGGTTTGAGGCCTGACATGATGTCTTTATGTCACTGAAGCAGAATGACCTGAGTTTTATTCACAAGTCTTTGTTGAATGCTGGAGGACTCGAGGTCTGTCAAACTAAAAAGTATTAAATGTGTGTGAATATAAGTACTGAGACCTATGTGCGAGTGTGTGCATATTAATGAGTTTGTGGCGAGTATGAGCGTGTGTGTGTTTGAATTCATACCAGGTTGAGGTCTGGAGTCTGAGTCAGCAGCTTGATGTAGGCCCCTCCACAGTCAATACCTGTCTGGAAATTCACCTCATATCTACCGAGAGAGAGAGTGGAAAAAAGGAAGAAAGAAAAGACGAGTGAAAGATGATGAGAGAAGGGAAAAAGTCAGAAACAGAAATAAATATGAAGAAACGGTGAGGTACTGAATACACATTTATTTATATTAAAAAGGCCACCTCACCGACATCAAATTGAGATTTAGCTAGTTTACTAGTGTGTCGTGTGTTCCTGCTTACTGGATGATGAGAGGTTTGGTGTCAAAGATGAAGGGTCTGAGCAGTTGAGCAGAGATAGCGTGATGTTTGGCCCGAGATTTCAGAACCAGGCCTTTATCGCCAGAGAGCTTGCTGTCTTTCATCTCCTCCACAGACCATTTACCTGGAAACAGCCACAGTCCAACTTATACACAGTAGAGAAGAACCAATACCGTTTTTTTCCGGACCAAGCATGACGCCATCTCAGCATGAGCAGAGTACTCATGCTGAGATGGCATGACAGAGTACTCATACTTGAGTGCTTGCAGATACAAAGGTACTCAGACGAATACAGACATTTTGAGTTAAATAGTGAGATCAAGGTTTTCCCAAGACCCTGTGTGTTTATTATTTTCAGTAATTGTATTAACTTGTTTATTAAGTTGTTTATATTTTGTTTCAACAAAATCTGATTTGAAATTAAACTGATAGAATTCCTAAAAGATGGGAAGTCAATGCAAACAAGTCAAGTGAGTGAGTTTAATACATTCTAAGGCCTTGTATTACTAACTGGAATTAAAGACACGTAAAGGCGTCGAAGTCCAAGTTAAATTAAAATGCTATTTTGTTAATTAATGATGGTATCTGTAGTTATTTTGGTCAGAAATGTATGTTTATTTTACCTTTCGGCAAAGAAGGAGCCATCTATATTCTCATTTTTCACCTGGCGTGAATTTTGGTACTGACTGGCGATTTGCGTAATAATTAACTTATTATTAGTCAAATATCAGCCATTCAGATAATTTTATTTCTGTGTTTCAGAAAATCTCTCCATCGCACAAAACTGCCAGATATCTAGGCTAAATGGTTAATAAAAACGGCCTCATGATTCCGAGTGTAGACCTACCGTCATACTTGGCAATCTCCTCATCAGTGTCCTCCTTCTTGGCGTTGGACAGGACCCAGCTGGAACCAAACAGAGGCAAACACACTTCAGTCGAAAGCCAAGACACCAACGAGTTCAGCCCTGTTCAGTAAAACACGTGTTGGCCTTAAAAAAAACAACCTGTGTTTCTTTTTTACCTTTACATTAAGCTTCAGGGGCTTCAAAGTAAAGGGAAAGCCTGGAGGCTTCTTTGGTACTGCTGAGGTAAAGGAAGCATGGCAATAGTTTCTGACAGTCAGATTCCAGAGGTGAGAATGGCAGACAGCCTGACAAAGACATTTCACTGGCCAAACAGAAAGGACTCTAGTAATTCTCAACCAGAGCCTTATTATCCGAAATACAATGCCCCCTCCGAATGAGGGGGCATTTAATAAAAATAAATAAATAAATAAATAAAAATTCGCAGGACGCAAGCAGAGCCGTTTGCTATTACAGTAGATAGCATTTCTACAATATTATTATGGAAACACAGGAATATAAATACTAAAATACTAGTTTCAAACTACAATTTGCAATTGCCGCAGTACATCCAAACCATAAATTGGCTACAGTACTGGTTGCAAGTAGGAAGTGGCGCAATTTCCTGTTTCTAGTCACCCGCTTTGGAGTTGGTTTTTCCTCTAAATGTTGCAGTTCTTTGAGATCAATGTTTATTATTCACCAAATCTAGCAAGCAGGACTGTGACTCTTTAGCTGCCAGTCAAAGCAGGGCTATATTGTTGCCTGTACAGTACAGTCCCTAGTGGACCCTCATGGTAGTATATGGCATGTAATGTTGTGAAGAGTTTAGTTTGTGTAGCTCTATGAAGGTAAAAGAAGAGTCCTGGGGATTAGGAGGATTATTTAAGCGTCACACCATACGGCAGATTTAAAATCTGGTCACATTTAGACAATTGAGACTCGCGGCCATAAATTATCAGCAAATCAAACACTCAGTCAGCTATTGACGTTTTCACAACAAGAGTTTAATCCCTCTTCAATGTGAAGGGATTTGTTGCGAATACAGTATCGATCGTTTGGAGTGAATTGGATTCCTGCTCTTGATTGCAGGCTTGAAAAGAAAGCTCACTGTTTACGCAACCACAAACAGTTACTTACAACAAACTTTTTAAAGTGGATATTGTGGGATTGTAAAACAAAAATAAATCCCATATTTCATATTTATCTAGCTGGCACTATAAAATAAACAATCATTCAATGTATTTGCATTACATATGTGCTCCCCTATGCACTGTTTCCATTGTTGGCACTTTAAAGGGTGGAATTTGTTTCTGAAAACCTGAAGCATAGGAACCACTGTGCTATGATTAAGACCTTTACATCACAATATAAATATTTGTTGGGGCAGGCTGTGGAAAGAGGCAAGGTAATTAATTGTACCGCTTTTTCTTGAGGCGGCAGTGGCCAGGAGTACAATGCAGTTTTATGTTTCAACCTATAGAGGGCACTGCAATACTAGTGCCATTTCCAAAATGGCATACTAGCAAATATTTCGTAAGCCAAATTAATGTATGAATGTTTAGCTTGTCCAAAACTATAGTATGCATCAAATAGTGTGTGAAAAGTAACAGGATGAGATACGACATCCGGTGAAATATAGTATGCAAACACTGCATACTACACGTATACCATAACGCATTGTGACAGCAAGATGGCGGTGAAAGATTCTATACTGTGTCATCGTCAACCCTCAATGTGCTGAAAGGAAGTGGAGCGGCTATATGACGATGTAGTATGTCAGAGAAGCCATCGTTCTTTCGTAATTTCCTGCAAGTTGTGAGTTACTATGTAACAAGAGACCATGTCACCATATAGGTCAACTCCATCGACACTATTGTATACGTGCATTTTTAAACGTGTGAAGGACAGGAACTGATTAAATCAGTATGCTGTCCAGCTCATCCGAACCCCGTGGTATATAAACAAGTGCTCACCTGTCTAGTGTCCCCCGGTCGAATGACTCAGCAAAGAAATGTTCCCCCATTGGTTCAGGTGCTTTGTAGGTCACCTAGAAGCAGAACAGGAAGCATGAGAGGGAGCTAGACCAGAGCAATCTGGGATACTGCGTTCTGGGTACTTTCAAGCCTGGTTCTAGAAGAATACATGTGTTAAAAACTAGTAGCCACTGTACACTGTACTGTACTGATTGCACAAAGCCTCCTTTCAACTACACGGATGAGATAACATTTCAAATTTTCTGTGGATTACATTTTTTATGATTGATTTATTATAACCATGAAATCCTGTTCCATGCTGCTTATTGTCATACCTAGACCTCAGGTAAAAATACATGTTTAGAGTATATGATTCTAGGTGTCTCTGAAGGAGAATTTGGAGGGAAATCAGCGAAGTCAGTTCTGTTTATTCCCAATGACGTCCCTCTGTGTTCGGGTCAGTCGATCGCTGAGTCACTGCACCAATAAGACACTGGCTTCATCTGTTAATCTCTAACCTGCTTGTCCACCATGCTCCTGATTTAGCTAGCGGTGCTAAACAGAAGCATTGGTAAGCAGTGCTTTGATCTATAGCATTTCTATTCCAATTAAGTATTGGATTTTTTGGGGTATTAGTTCCACGCATAAAATCTTGCTCCCAATATTACCTGTATATAGTCTCTTGAACAATTTGCTATAACATCCATCTTGTTTTTGGTGAAAAATAAAACAGAAATTACACTGGATATTTGTGCCCACAGATTACCAAAATCTATTTGAAAAACCTTTAACTTATAAGCAAACAATATAAATAAACACACAAATAACTTTTTGATAGAAAAAAAAAATGTAAAAGATAAAATTTTATAAGTACATTTTTGTTCCCGATTTCCGGTGAATGCATCATAACCTTTTCCGAGTTTGGAAGCATGGAACTCTAAACAAATGGATTTATAATGCCGAGTCGGACTTCTGTGCTTATTTTGGTGAGTAACATAAAAATTGTGCAAAACAGATAAGTACAGGATAAACAATCAATGTTTTTTTGTTAATTATACTTAAAAATATAAAAATAAAAGTTACGTTAAAAAAAAGTCAAATAATGGCCGCTATATCGGTCGGGCTCAATTGGAAACCACCAGTGAGTGGACCAGACCTACTTTAGGAGCAGCTGGGGCCGCCTTGGGTGCCTCATTCTCATCT
>OMKR01044906.1:0-10425 GCA_900302355.1 Cyttopsis rosea | reverse complement strand
TGGTGTTGTCTGATGTTTGTATTGTAGTGATCAGACTTACTATGGGCTTGTTGTCAAAGAGCTAGACGCATTGTTTGTTTACTTTCAACTGGAAGCTGCTTCTTTATCTTTAGACTTTTAACAGAGAACTCGCTCACTTACCCCGATCAAATAGATTTTATCAAGACTGAAATTGGGAATGATCCTCACGGTCTCCTTCTCGGCCAGAAACTCCACTTCTGAAGGGTCCATAGCTGAGCGTGTGTGTGTGTGTGTGTGTGGTGGCGGGTGTCAATATTCCCGCGCTGCGTGAACATAGACATAAATACATAGACGCCGCATTGACCTTTGGATCGTACGTCAACGTCACCGCCATATTGGAGCGGGCAAGACTGGCCTGTAAACAAATACAAATAAACGGGGGAGCTGCGGTTTTTCTGGATTAAAACCATTATAACGTTTTTATTTCTCAAGATATTTCAATGAGTCGTTTTTATATTCAAGGGTTTATGATCTACGTGGAGTAGAAAAAAAACATTTCTTTTTTTTTCTACTCCACCATAAACCACCACATAACCCTTTGAATATAAAAACGACTCATTGAAATCGGTTGAGAAATATAAACGTTACAATGGTTTTAATCCAGAAAAAACGCAGCTCCCCCGTTTATTTGTATTTGTTTAAAGGTCAGTCGTGCCCGCTCCAATATGGCGGCGACGTTGACTTATCGCAGCAACGGGCCGAGGCAGTCAATGCGGCTTCTATGTGTATATGTCTATGAGCGCGAACACACGACGGAAATGACGTCATTGTTTTTGCCCATCTCGTCTTGTAACGGTGGTTAGCAACCAGCGTTCGGCACATTACTGCCACCTTTTCCCTCGGAGTGTAACTGCAACTAAACTATATCAATACACTTTTTTTTATCCGGTTAATGTAAAATATTCTACAAATGTGGCATAAATGTATAGTTTTCACCATATAAAAGTCATGAACAATATCCGTGTAACTATTCTCTGTAATGAATTTACCCGCATTAAAAAATGTTCACCCTTCCTTTAAAAACAGGGAACGTTCTCGTGGCGGTACTTCTCAAGCCTCGCGAGACGCGGTGCGCACGCGGCTGTATATTTGACATTAACACTTGCACTTTCCTAACACTAGATGGCAGTGTTTACCTAGATGTAAGCCCCCTGTACAGTTGTATAATATCATGTTGCAGAATTACTAAACAGCATATTCCAATTCCCAGATCACATTTCCAAGCTGTGGATTATTGAGTTGTATGTAGAATTTTGAAAAATTGGGCTCCATTTGGACTCCAGCTTGTGAAGGCCGCACCACACATGATGTATTATTGTATGGACAAATCATGAAACTTTTGCAGAATTCATCTTGTTCTAGCTAATTTAACGAGGGTCTCAGGTTGTTCCCGATAGCAAGGGTTTATCTCACCGACCACGCAGTTGAATTTCCATGACAAACACTATTGTTAGTGAGTTAAAATCCATTAAACATTAATGAAAATATGACTATAAATATAAAATGTCAAATACAGTTAGAGGTAATTAAAAAATCTCCCCCCAAATCCAATAGATTTGAGTACTTTAAAATCCCATTTAATCAATTCCATATTTTTTCTGGTATATTTTCCTAATTGTTTACTTTATAGAATTGTTTTACTCTTCAGTAAATAAATCAAGTGTCAAGTATCTTTCTTTCTAAAATATTTAATTCAAGACTACTTTAAGGATGCTCACGAAAGCTCATCCTTGAAACGATGGCTGCTATGCATATTATGAAATGACTCATTATGTTCTAAAATAAATCTAAAATAATTATTTGCATTCTGAGTTCAGAACAGAATTTGCACAAGCCAAGCCAAGTCCCCTCAAAAGCAGGTGAAGCTCAAACTCCTCCCGGCCACACACAGGACCCTCCTGTGAGATTTACTGGAAAAACAAAACAGAAAGCAGCACCCGAACGAGCGGGAATCCTTATAATAATGCTCATGACAAACAACAACATTTTGGGGACATCGGTGAGTGCTACATTTTTGTCAGAATTTCTAAAACCACAAATAAATATTTTTTAAGAAAATGGTTAATCTCTCAAAAATTATGTTTTAATTGTACATTCAGCTCAGACAACTTTTTCAAATTAAAGCACATAGGACGTTTACACAATGATTTACGGTCATTAGTCTTTACTATGTTTAATCCCAAATATAAAGTGATTTAAGAACATTTATATAAAGCATCTGAATTTGCTACCTACAAAATAGCAAGACATCTTATTTAAAGGGGAAATTATTCTAGTTATTCATTATTTAAGAAACACGCAAATTCACATAACAAAATGTTCGCAAGACAGCTTTGTCTAGATTGGCTACAGATCTCTCACAAAACCCGAAGCAAAACAACCAAGACTGTCTTTGAAACAGATTTTAGAAGCTATAAAATGACAGTAAATTGGGGTAAACACAAGACAATGTATTCAAGATGATTTTCGCAGACAAGAGTAAAGTCATTGGTTCAGAGTTATTTGTGCCCAAAGCTCATTTTAATATAAAAGCTCAAGTCTAGAAATCAATTAATGCTGGTGCAGCTCCAGTGGGACCTGTCGTTGCATAATAAAAGATCAGTCTGACTCTAAATCTAAGCCTAAACCATATTGATGTATACTTTCTAACAGTCCAAGATTTTAAGATTTAAGGTCAAATGTATTTTCTTTGCAAGAAATGATCATAAATATCCAAACAGGTACTTTTTATTAAACTCGTATAACCTCTGAATGAGAACACACTTATTAGCATCATATTCTTAAATAAGCCCATAATACTATATCTCTTTATGGCTAATACCATTGAAAATGGAGGACAAAATAGACTAGCTTTCTAGAATTGCACACAAGTATGAAATTAATCAAACAAAAAACACAAAGCCACATAAGAAAATGTAAGAAATTTTTAAATTTGCATTCTTAGTCAAAATTGCCTAAATCAACTCATCTTCCTCTACTGAGGAAGTACACATATTCCAACAGTGAACATGCCAACGTGCTTGCCCTTGAAACATGTTGACGGCCAATGCTCCAGAAGTTCCCATCAGCGCGAGAGGCTTTGCGTGGAGCATTGTTTGTGCCGTCGGCTCGTTGTGTTCCTGAGCTGCACGTCGAGTAGCATCATGCACGCCGCGCTGGCAGCTGGATCCGTGTCCCCGGCACTCCAGACTGAACCTCAGCAAAGGTCCAACACAGACTTGTTTATCACGGGGTTTGTCCAGTCGTTCCTCAAGTCGTCCAGGTGATTGTCAAAGTCAATCAGGTTTTCATAAGACCTGCCCTCGAGCAAGGCAGCGGTGATCTTTTGTGCCTCACACCAATCCTCAAAACAGTCGCTGAAAGACAGAGTAATGACTTTCAGTTGAAATTCTACTCATACATAAACGTCTAATGCATATCAAACTCTTGCTTCTTATTATTGTCAGGTGTTATGAAATCATTTGGAGCTGTACACTTTTCTAGTCTCAATTAATAATGAAAAGGTTCTCACAATGAAATTTCTCAAAATATGGAGGTATGAAATACTTTCATTTGTGAGTTGTCAGTTGGATTGTTTAATGTGGGATTATCAACAAAAAGGCAGACATTCTAATGAATGTCAATATTGTGTCATATCCCTCCTATTCATCACAATAATGAATTCAATAACATTTTCCAGTCCTAAATTTAAGCACACCAACTTTCTCCAGACAGAAACTTACAGATTCACATCTCTGCTTTTCCATTTGTTCTCGTGATTGTCATAAATAAGCACAATGGGTTCAAAACAGCTCATGGTCAATCTACTGTTGTCAACCTGAGGGGGGGAAAAAAAACAGAAATGTATAAGGAAAGGACTGATAGGAAGACAGATATGTTGTGCAAAAAAAAACAAGCCTCTGGTCATTACCATAACAATGGCTGCTTCACTGAAATTCTCAGATATCCTGGCGGCGACTTTTTCTGCAACCTGGTTGGGTCTGAACAAGACCACGGACACATTTAATTGAGATCAGAATAACTTCATTTATATACAAACGGATGCAAGCATTGAATGTGGGTATAAATATAAATGGGATATTTCTGTACAGGATGAATACATATGTTGACGTCACATTGCTGGAGCAAGCCGTCATATGTAGAGGAACACTCGCATTGACTGTGAATGTCGGTCGGCAAATATTTATAAGTTATAAGACGGCTTGGAAGTCTTGTTCGGTGAAAAACTGCCACAGAAAAACATCTCGCAACCATCTTGTGCGAAACCTCGACCCTTCTTTTTCTCCCTTCCCGTCTCCATTCTTGTGCATTTCGTAAATTTTAGCCATTTCTCTATGCAATTGAATGGAAGTGATCCTCCCAAGATGGCGACCGTCAAACTTCACATTCCCTATACGGCCACGGATAACAATGGACGCCTAGGTCTCAATGATTAAAAATACAACAATATTGTAAGAATATTTGAAGCACGGGAAGTAAAAAAATGTAAACACTGAGGGTACAGGTGGAAAAACCACAGTTTACCTGGAGTCCTTTGTGCGCTCATTGGCTTGATAATATCCAGCGATGACATATCTGTTCTCTTTACACCAAGTGTCGATCTGTGGACAGAGTGGGAGACACACAAGCATAATAACAATAACAACAACAATACACCCGGTACTACAGTCACACCAGATCTGTCCCCCTCCCTGCTCTGCTCACCAGGGTGAGGGCCACCTCCAGCATGGGCGCCAGGGCCAGGGAGCCGTGGAACAGAGGCACACAGTCCACGCAGAGGACCGGGGCACTAGGCTGGCCGTCCTTCTTCTTGTCCCTTGCCTTCTCCGCCACCAGCAGCCCGTTCACGGCGCAGTGCGGGTACTTGGCGGCGTGGAGCAGCATCTTGCAGTAGGCCTGGGTGGTGAGGATGACGGGCATGGCTTCTGGGGAGATTAGCTCCGTTAGCTCAACTGTGCGCGGGTGGACCTGGCTGCTAAGCGCTAGCGTCAGCTGAATAGCATGTGTACGTCTGAACAATAATTCAATATTCTCCGGGGATAGGTGCGCAGCGCCACAGCTCCCACCGAGTACCCACAAACCCCGCAGCTTGTCCGGGCTGATGTTGTTGCTTCCCCCGCCTCCTGCTATGCCAGAATCCGCACCACGGAGAAGCTAATCTTCACCCCTCGTCCATAGCGCACCGGTGCTGCCGTAAAGCAGGCGCGGGGGTGCCGTAAAAAGGGTTCAGCAGTCGGCGTGTTCTTCTGCTTCTTCTTTCCCTTTTATGGCGGGTTAAGGTGCATTACCGCCACCTACTGTGTTGAGCGTGGACAGCGTTATCTACCCCCTAAATAATTACATTAAAAATGTTATAACCTTTAATGATTTTGATCGGCCCCGTTTATTTTAAATAGTAAAAGTAGTCCCTAACCCGATGGCAAATACATTTTTAGACTCTTCCTCTTCCACTCCAAGCTTCTTGGTAGTGTGACTGTGCCGTAAAGCAACTCTTTTCTTTCTTCTTCTTCTTCTTCTTCTTCTTCTTCTATTTTAACGTGTGACGTCACTATGTATTTCCGCTCAGCGTCACAGTCACACTTCCTTTACGGTTAGAGCGTCGCGCACGGAACATCGAGACCGTAGGTTAATAGTGACCTGACTCGATCGCTGCTTAGAAACATCGACGCCCGGACTCGCGGCCTGTACGCGACGATAACCGCGGTAGATTGCAAGCCGAGGGCCTCACGTCGGCCGTCTTTTCGACCGTAGCGAGCTGTTCGTCACAGGTGACATTGAGCGGTGGTGGGGGGGACGAAAGGCGAGCCGAGCCGAGCCGAGCCGGTCCGGTCCGGGTTAACGCGCTACCCAGAGGCGGCGTCCTCCAGATCGGGTCGATTTCACCCCCTGTCCGCCAGATACCAGTGAATACGGAGCTTTACTTACCGCGAGATGGATGTTCAATGTTTTCCCAACAGCGAGCGTCCGTGTGCGCTCGTCTGCTCCCGGGCGCCATGACCTTGTGCTAGCTGCTAGCTTAGTTAGCGCGGGCTGCGGACGCCGTTTTGCGTGCGCTCCGTGTATTTTGCACGTATCGCTCGCTGCGTTGGGTCTGAGTCTGTTGGGTGTTGTACAGACGACGGCGCAGAATATAATATATATATACACAGTGTGTGCTATGGAGGGATTAAGCCCAAATCAGTTGGTGTTTATATTACACTCAATGTGTAGAACATTTGTTTATTTAAAAAAAAAAAGAACAAAACTACATTTACAAAATGTGTCCTATGCACAGGACAATTATAATATATTGGTGTTTGGTATTAATAATTTAACGCTGACTAAAACTAGATACTTAGTATTTGTTATTGTGTGTGTGTGTGTGTGTGTGTATATAAACAATGCTCTGAGAGGGTCTTTCACATGTAAGTTGAGAAAAGCATGTAAGTAACTTTTGCTACTATATTTGAATCTTTTCTATAGAATGCTGGCCACCAGAGCCCTTCGCCTTGTTGGCAGTCGTGCCTTTTCCACATCGGTCTGTGTGCGTGGAGGACATGGTAAGAGTCAAATGACTTGACACATCTCCTTGCAGCCCATCCAAAATTTTATATTGCGATGCAGTCCCACCCAAATAACACGATATTATCTATTATAAGTCTATTCCTCGCCGTGGCATCCCTAATATATACATAATAACCTGGAGCTGCTGCAACTTTTATTTCCGGAGTCCGGACCAACCGCACAGTCCTCCGTGTCCAAATCCACCATCGGCTTCCTCGCTGCAACACCACACAGTCTATCAATCCACTGTTTTTATTTAAGACATTTAAGTGCGATATTCCAGAGAAAAATGCATCTCCCGGGTCCGCAAAATGCTGCTGTCGCAGTAGAGCAATGGATGACGCACTTCCTTTCTGCCGTAAATGCTGTGAACATAAAATGGTCGGGTGGAAATCTGTTTGAATGGGAGGGTGGCCGGACCAATCTGCCAGAGCAAATGAAGCATGAGCTCGTAGATTGGTCTGTTTCCCAGCCTAATTTCCAGCTACAATAATAGTGAAAACACTGCTTTGAAAACTGCGTGTTATTTTCAGTAATTGATTTGCTCTCTGTTTTGTTAAAAACAAAGTCAGATGACATGAAAATGGCACCAAGTTTGAAGGGTAAAACATGATCTTGCTCCGAGCAGATCGGGTTTAGGTATCGGAACTGTGGAAGGAATTCTGTCACAATTCACAAATGTAAAAAAAAAAATAGAGTACATATAAGCATACATATTTAAATCGACATATCTGTATGTTGTTTTTTTTTATACAGAAATGTAAATATTTCTCCATCCACAAATAATGTATAACTTGTGTTGTGTTGAGTCTCACCAACATGGGTGACTGTAAACGTTCGAGCCTTCTGCGAGTTTTAACATCATTGTGGAGATTATGCTTTTAGGTACCATCACCACCATGCTTTTTGTGATACCATCATGTTTCCGTTAGTCATTTATAATTTAATTTGTCCACTCTAGCAGTCCAGCTTCCACTCAGAAGCCTGATCTCTCAATTAACATTTGAATTGATCAGTTGTTTTCCTGTTATAGATGCATGGGTTTAGACTTGAAACACTACATTATTCTAAAGTAATTCAGAACCCAATCAATTCTACTTCCATAAGATCAACATTTATATTAGTATTATATATATAGTATATATATATATATAATATATGTATTATATTATATACAAGTCTATAACTCAGTGCTTCTCCGAATTTTATTACATTTGAAAACCGCTGTCATAAATTCTCATGTGACCTGGTCCTACAACCATTGTTACCAAATTTCTTTTGGTTTGAGTATTAAGGTACCCGTATACTCATGGCCAAACAGAACTTTTCGATCAAAAAGACAGTTTGAGAACAAGGACCAGACAAGAACACACTGTTTTGAGTTTGCGTGTGGCACCAATTCACATAGTTGAACTCTGCTCCTCGATCAGTTTGGGGGCAGAGTTCAACTTTATTTTCCTGTTCATTTCATGACTGTATTGTGATGAATACAGTAAATACACTTTGCAGCAAGGAGGCTCAAACTCCGCTATAACTGAACATAACAATCAACAAGGCTATAGACAGTATAGTTAAATATCAGTGTTCTGTCCAAACCAGTGTTTTGTACCTTTTTTAAGATGAATAAAAATAAGTTGCACTTTAATTTAGTCTTCTAATTTAGTCTGATGTATTAAGCTCGCAATCAATGTGAATGACATGGTGATGTTTCCATCTTTGGTTTTTAACCTGAGCTGATGAATCATTTTTGCGCTGTTCCCTCCAGGTGTGGCTAAGGTAGAGGACTATACCCTCCCCCCTTACTTCGACAGGCGGGAAAACCCCCTCCCCGAAGTCGCTTATGTGCAGGACCTGAGCCCCGAGCAGAAGTCTCTGAAGGAGAAGGAGAAGGGCTCCTGGGCCACATTGTCCAATGAAGAGAAGGTTGCATGTAAGAATTGGGGTTTTCGACACATTTCAGTCAGTTTCCGTTTCTGTGTTGTTCTTTTTTGCTAACGATGAAGTGGCCGGGCCAATTTGCATCTTCACTTAAACAACACAGTACAACATTTGTGGCGAGTTTTGATTGAAAACTGTCAGAAACGTAGTGATGCCAAAATAGGAGCAGATGAGACATTTTGGGAATGTCTGGTGTTAAAAGTGATGCAGCATCACTATATTTTTCAGGAGGTGAAGTTGGTTTTGAAATGAACACAGACCAAAACACTAGCAGGAATGTTGGACGAAATGCATTTTTAATTAATAAACCAATAGAAATAAATGGATTTTAGGTGTTATTTATTATTATTATGAACTGATGGTGTTCCTTGTGTTGGCAGTGTACCGCATCAGCTTCAAACAGAGCTTTGCTGAGATGAACCAGGGGAACTCCGAGTGGAAAACGGTGGTGGCTGGAATACTTGTGTTTATTGGCTTAACCGGTTTCGTTGTGATATGGCAGAGAAAGTTTGGTACGTATTACAGAAAGAATGATGACAAATGATGAACTGTTACTAATGTGAACACAAAATTTGGTGTTGCATTTTGAATTTTTATTTTTTTAACCTTCTGTCCATTATTGGGAGTCGACCCGAGTGATTGGTATCAGTCTTTTTAAATTGAGAAACGGAAGAGCTAAAAGATTCTTGTGCCAATCAAAAATGAGATTTAGGTTTAAAAATAAAAAATAAAAAATAAATAAAAAAAATTTAATAATATAAAAAAGTAACCCGTTTTTTCTTGAACTGGGTCATAAATCTAAAGAGAGAAGCATGCCATTGTTGTTTTAAGTTATCGACGTCTCCAGTCCCAAAATGTGGCTTGTCGGTTGCGGTAGAACGAAACCCGTCCAATGTGTGGTTGTGTCCCTGCAGTGTACGGACCCGTGCCGCACACCTTCGACGCGGAGTACAAGGCGAAGGAGCTCCAGAGGATGCTGGACATGAGGATCAACCCGGTGGAGGGCTTGTCTTCCCACTGGGATTACGAGAACAAGCAGTGGAAGAAATAAACCATCCTGGGGGACAACAACGACGACAACCACCACCACCACGCTTGAAGAGAAAACCAAACCAATGCGAGGATATGTTCATACCAATATCTCTGTATTTATGAGTTGTCCACATTACTTCAGACTGCATTTTGGAAGACATCTTCCTCTTAAGGTCATTGTATATTATAGACATGAAAATAAAAGTTCCTATGTTTCCCCCAAAAGTGTTGCTTACTCTTTACACACTCGACATTGTGACCGCTCCGGGCATGCGTTCTCATATTGATTCCTAGAAGAAACACAGATGACCACCAAAGTTGAATAATGCGAGGAAGCGGATTATATTTTGATTGAATCAAGTCTGTTAATCAGCTCCCATTGTGGTTCTAGTTCCAATACAATTTGATGATGGGGAGATTGACTTTTCCCCCCCCCTCCTTCCTAATCAAAGGAAATACTTGGAACCTAAACGAATTCACAAATAACTATACTACAACTAAAACTAATATCCAGTCCACGAATATATGTTCGGAATAGATTCACATGGAAAGCAGCCACTGTATTGGGGACTGGCCGAAGGTGACCGATGAATCGAGGACAACCAGCCAAAGGAAAAGCTCGTCTAGATAAAACAACAATAAACCCCAAATTAACTTCTGATGACGATCCAGGGAGAGAGCAGAGTCCCATCCCAGAGCCATGATGTCACTGACCGGATGAATCCGCAGCTGCAATCGTTTCGCCCCCCGCCCCCCAAAAGATCCGGAAGACAGAACGAGAGGACGGAATTAGTAGTAGGTTACCCCCAGCAGTACGGGCGAAGTTTTAAAGTCCACAATGGTATCGAACAGCGGACCGACAGAGGAGATCTGATCGTTTGTCCGTCCGGT
>OMKR01044901.1:0-12089 GCA_900302355.1 Cyttopsis rosea | reverse complement strand
GAAAAGAGTTGAAAGAACCGCCCCTTATTTTGCTGGATGTCAGCATCACTTTCCTCTCCGTCCCAAGTTGATTCTACCTTGTCGCCCAGGTGGGGACGTATCCACCCCGTGTCGAAATAATTCAGAATTCATTATTATCAATTATTTAAAGCCAATATGTTGCATTGTGTACTCTTGTAAAAATTTTTTAACTAAATTAAATAAATTCAATCAAATTTAATTTAATTTTTTTTAACTGTCACGTCATTTCAGATCACTAGGTTTCGCCCCCGTATTAACGTCACCACATGTTAATTTCATGTAATGGTCTTCGGGCCACGACGTCGCTATCCACCCGTTGACCTGACAGATGCCAAATCCGTGCACATGTCCGTCAAGCTGCTCCGTGGATGCTGCGTTCCGATGTAACTCGGAAATCGGTCATCCCGAGTCGGTAATCCCCATTTCGGAGCTGAACGTGTAAAATTTTAGTAAAAAAAATAACGTTTTGTAAAAATTACTAAACGTATTTTAACATTACATTAAATAAAACAACTGCAGCGTCGTTCAAATCGAAGTTCGGGGTGTTTTCAAGTAAGAAACCCATTGAAATGGAACTTTGTTCGGCGTTAACGATATGTGTCGAGGCGATTTTAGAAACTGAATCTTTTTCACTTTTCCGAGCGGGAGGTCGGATTTTTTTCCCGAGCTCCGACTTCAATGGAACGCAGCATTACCGCGACGGCACCGCGGTGAACAACGATGGGAATTGTAGTCATTACAGCATACAAACACACTTGGGGTGCGTCGCCGGAGAACTACAAGTACCAGAATGCACTATATCCGTTCGGTCGGTTCCAAACAAACATGGGGTCTCACGGAGGCGAGGTGGAGCTGCCCAAAGCCGC
Organism: Cyttopsis rosea; assembly: GCA_900302355.1. NCBI lineage: Eukaryota > Metazoa > Chordata > Actinopteri > Zeiformes > Parazenidae > Cyttopsis > Cyttopsis rosea. The sequence goes on along the minus strand of OMKR01044901.1, from coordinate 11,202 downwards.
TGGCGCCGAAGCGGAGAGAAAGACGGGGACGGTGTCGTTCGGCTTCACCAAGACTTTAAGCAAATTCAAAGCCCCGAGCGGTGAAGCTGCCGCCAAGCAAGACGACCGAGATTACTTGACTGTCATCGATCTGCAAAGGTGGGCACGCATGCTAACGCTAACGCTAACGCTAACGCTAACGCTAACGCTAACTCGACACGTTCGGCTGTACGATGCTTTCTCTGTTAGCCAGCAAATGTCAAATGAATGAATACAAAACACGCGCCTATTGATTCAACGACACGGGCCGCGATACAACCGCTCGACGCAGCTTCGTGTCAGGTGGCTTTCTGTTCACCGCCGCGCTGTCTTCCCAGCTCCAGGGCAGCCGGCAAGCCCAAAGAACTGATCATCCCCCTCATCCAGAAGAACCGCTGGTCCAGGCCTGACAAAAAGGACAAAGCGGCCCAGGACCACCCGCGTGATGTTACCCTGGAGCCGGACTCCGTGGAATCTCAGGCCGTCAAAGAGCTGATAGAAGGTTTGTGGTGGACTAGGAGAGGGCGAATTAAAGGTACAATATGTCACTTTTCCGCATTAAAATTTCTAAAAACGACCAGACCTATGTTATGTGTTTTGTTGAGTTGTGTACTTTACATTAAAGAGAAATCCCGAATTTTAACGTTGGTAACGGACCCTTTCATTAGGTCGCCTGTCATGGCGTCTCTCCCCTTTACACCGGATGTTACGTCAGAGGACTCGGTTTAAAAACAAAATTCAAAACTTTTTGTTCTACTCCACTATTGTTTGTGTTGCTCTACTAACTATTTACTATTGTTTGGTGGAGCATGACACGTGTGACAAACGAAGACAACAACTCCCATGATCCCACGCTACTACTACTACTACGTCATCAGACTCCCATATTTCTTTGTTATTGTTTTGATTGAGAGACCCCTCGTGGCAGAAATCACATATTGTACCTTTAAATCTCTCCAGTCAATCATTTTCAACCCGTTTGTTTTCTGTTTGCTTGTTCCAGTTTGGAGTCGCGGTGTATACATCAATCGATCTGTTTTTAATCTCACAATTTAAGACTCACAGAAGCACCTTGAGAAATGGCAGAATGGGTCTCAGACGGACCCCAACCTCTCCATCCCGCTGCTGATGCAAAACCAAGCCCCGCAGGGTTTTGAGGACGGAGACAAAGTGCTGGTGGACCTGCGACCTGAATCTGTAAGTTTCATAAACGCAGCAGAGTGGGGAAAATATGTGTGCTTTTCTGTTTATGTCATTTAAAAACACTGAGACTGGGGCCTTGTTCTGAGCGTGAGCTGTGGAAGATGTTTTCTGACACCCACCCACCAGATGTGTGGATAGTGGTTTTTGTTTATGGTGAAACCTATGGAGACTGTTCTATCTGAACCAATCACTAAATTGAAGGTGCAGTGTGTAAGATTTAGTGGCATCTAGCGGTGAGGTTGCAAATTGAAACCCATTGAATACCCCTCCATGTAGGAGAATCTACGGTGTCTGTGAAACTCACGAAACACGAGAAAGGCCCTCTCTAGGGCCAGTGTTTGGTTTGTCCGCTCTGGGCTACTGTAGAAACATGGCGGTGCAACATGGCGGCCTCTGTGGAAGGGGCTCCCGCTCCCCATGTACGTACGGCTCATTCTAAGTTAACAAACACAACAGTTCTTATTTACACTGGTTAAAACATACTTATGAATATTATATTCCATTTCTGCCAAGTATGTTCCGCTAGATGCCACTAAATCTTACACATTATACCTTTAAGACTCTCATTGTCTCTAAATTGTGATTAGTTTGTTTTGTGGTATAAAATGACCAGTCTGCCATGGGAGCGGACGTCTACCAGCTCTGCCACATCTCATGTACTGTAGTTCAGAATGCAGTGATGGTCCCTTCTTGGCTTGTTACAATTGCCAGTGCTTGTGAAGTATTGGTCAGATTTTATTTGTGGTTATTAGACTGCATTTTACTTTGATTTCTTTGGTGCATTGCTGTCAAAGAAAATGGCTACTTTCAATTCCAGTGAATGATTCTGGATTTATTTGCCTCTCTCCAAAGTATTTCATTATCCCATCTACAATAGTGGGCTACATACAGTAGTTACTAGCCTGGGAATCAGACAAATCTGCGAGCTCATGTTTCATTTGCTCTGACAGATTGGTCTGGCCACCCTCCCATTCAAACCGATTTCCACCTGACTATTTTATGGTCGGTCCAATCACAACCGTTTATCTAATATGGGACAGGTTTCATACGATGACGATCCAGGGGAGCGCAGTTGAATCTGTTGAATCCGCTATCGCCGTTGTGGGACCTTACGAAGACGGCTGCCGCTGATGTGGAACGGTCTTTTGAATCAGCTATCACGACAGTATTAAACAAACTGGACGGTATATTTTCTCTAAAATCTTTTGTTGATAAAAAAAAATGTGTTTGCCGTACTTCCGACAGGATTTGGTAAAAGTTTAATTTCCGAACCTACTTGCTCAGCACTACGTCACATGTTTTCGTTGTTCTGATTGGTTGTAGGTCTATCCAATTGCGTCCAGAGACATTTTGGTCTGCGCCCGTTATTAACTCCCTTCGGAAATTAACTGAGAGGTTCAAGACTAATATGCATTTGCGAATTGGTCTGGAGATGCCAGGCTAAGTAGTATCATTAACAAAAAATAGAACAATGGCATTGGTTCTTTTAGAGTTTATGAAAAAAATAACCTCAAGATTAGCAGTAGAGTAATAAGAAATTACAATAAGAAAATACAATAAGATTGTATTATGTTTCTGAATGGAAAATGACTGGATAATGAAGTCTCCAACCAGGAAACCGAGAAGCTTTGCTACACTGGAGAGACAAGTATTATTTCTAATTTGTGAAATTGTTTATGTATTGTTATTCCTAGCCCAAATACTCTTTCAAGCAATTGTAGTTGTCATACTTGATGACGACTACACATTCACACCTGGAAACTGCCTAATAAAACCAAACTCTATTAGGCACAGAGCATCACAGTGAAAGCAGTCAGAGGTGTTATAACATGACTATATTAGAGAAGCATATCTAAGAACATTTTAGAAATCATGCAATCTGACTTGTTTCACGGACTGAAATTAGGAGTGTGAAACTGCTGATTGTCAATTCCTACAATGGCTAACGGTTACAATTCTCCTAGTGTTTATACACAACGCAGATGTGTCAACATTGCTTGGGTAGCAATATTCAGTATTTATTTTTTCTCAGAGACACACAGACAAGCAATCCTATGTCACTCTTATTTTCTGCTGAGTGAAACCTCCAGAGTCCTCACCACTGTCACCCCCTATCTTACTTCACTCACTGTAGATGTGACTGTCAGTTTACAAGTAGTGGGTGCGGGGTGGGTAGCTCGCTCTTCTCCAGGGCTCACATGCATCCCTCACTCTGTGGAGTAGAAGTTGAGCGAAGGCCACTGGCCTGATGTGGGCTGCCATGCCTGCTTGGTGACTCCCAGTCAGCCCAGACGGAGCCTGACAGCCTGGAGTCATGGGGTTGAGTAAGACCAGCATCAGCGATTTATCTCTGTCACTCTACATAGACAGCCAGAGATGTTTTGTGTAGCACAACGGGAAGATTACATAAGAACAAGTCATTTTGCCCAAAATGCTTCGTTTTTCCTCAAACCTGTTCTAACATTCTACGTTTCCTTATGAATCGAGAATGTATCTATGTGGACTTCTGATGTAAACTTTCTAATGTGATTGGTTTGTTTGTCAGTCTACAGCGGCAGATTATGAGAGCATCCCCATTGAGGCGTATGGAATGGCTATGCTGAAGGGGATGGGCTGGAAGCAAGGAGAAGGCATCGGACGCACTTTTAAACAGTAAGTAGACACAGGCCAAAGGTATCACTCTCTTTTGAGGCATGTCACTCATTGCTTTCATCAGCAGTACTGCATTGTTTAGACTGCAGGTAAGGCAAAGAAATAATAATACATATATTTAGGATGCTCATACTCTGACAAACCATTTTTTAATTTCATTATAAAAGACAATACACATCTGAATAGCCGAGAGAACCCCATAGATAAACATTTTCCAGAATATATCTTACAAATGGTAATACTGCAGACTGAAAAACATATCAAATAAATATTTCTGACATTTTCTCTTGCTCAAAAAGAAACCCAATGGCCTCCTTGATGCACAGAGGATGTTTGTTCTACATCACTGCCCATGCTGCACACATCAAACTCCCTGTTTATCGACTGAGTGTGTTGCTTTCTGTCTGTCCACCTCAGAGACGTGAAGCCTATTGAACACCAGCTCCGACCCAAAGGTTTGGGTCTTGGGGCGGACCGCTCTGCGATAAAGGACCTGGAGCCAAGCAGAAAGAAACGTCCCCCCAAGCCGGGGGAGGAGCAAGAGAAGGAGGAGTTGGTGCTTGGTCCTGGGGGGTTTGTACTCGTGGAGTCCGGGGCACACAAAGACCTGTATGGCAAGGTAACCATGTAATCTTTGCCTCTCTATGCCTACCACTGAACCTCATACTTGCCTGCTACACTTACCTGTTCTAGATGAACCAACTCACTTTATACTTACTTTATACCAACCTGTAGAGAAATCCAAGAAAATCCATTTACTTGCCTATCTAAAGTTCTGTTGGGGAAAAAAAAGATTTATTCCAGTACCTAATCTTACCATTCCATCTGACCTAAAGGAAACTGTTCTAATAACAGTTCATAGAATCATCTAGTTCATAACGTACCCTCTTTATAACTAATATTGTGCCCTGCACCAAATATATAGCACTTAGACTTACTATTCACTACTTGAGTGAATTGTCTTACATTTTGTTAAAATTTGCCTTATTGAATTTAACTCTGGTACCTGCAGACACTCCATATCCCTCTCCATGTGTTTTCTCTAGTAGCTCACCATCACTCTGGTTTCATCACTGTGTTGCAGATAGAAGGAGTCGATACTGACAACGCTCGCGTTATGGTGAAACTGGCAATCGGTGGAAAGACTGTGACAGTCAGTCAGTACGGCATAAAACTGGTGGATCGCAAAGAATATGAAAAGAACAGCAAGGATCTCAGTAAGTAAACAGATGAATGTGTTGTATTATGCCCCACAGATATTAGAAAACACTCAAAAAGTAATTTATTTATTTTTGTGTATCAAAATGGAATTTTAATCAGAAATAAATTCTCTTGAGGTCAGAAGAGGAATAGTCTTCCAGGATGATAAATTCATCATCTCGATTGAGTCGATTGATTATACTTAATTTAATACTTAAAGTGCCATCCGAAGATTCTCATTTAAATCTATCACCGAATGAGATGATGATTGAGCCTATGGCCCACTGATAGGCCCTTGCATTTGCAGTATTCTAGTATTAAGAACCGGGTGTCTGTGGCGACTTTTCCACCATGCATTCAAATCACAAGCAGTACAGTTAGTGACATGTTCTCCAGCAGTGGTTGGTCCACCAGAGAGGGTAGGCAGAGCTAATGCAAAAGACTCTCTCCTTACCTCAAATTCTTATGGAGGCGTGGCCCAGATGCTAACCACCAACTGACTGACATCACACAGGCGATCTCTAGGAAGTGAGGTCCAAAAACACACCTGCAATTGCTGCTTTTTGCCATAGGTGCCGCCAAAAACAACAAAACGAATCCTCGCGATTACCACTTTAATTCGACTTAATTCTGCTTAAGTGCCAATTTATGGGTTTTGAATACTCCAGATGAGACCAAATTAAACACCTAAGTAGCAAGTAAGTGTTTCATTTGGTCTCATCTGGAATGTTAAAAACACATAAATATTCAATGGGGACTGCGTGCAGGGTTAAGTGGCAGTGAATCTAGACTCTAGGAAATGTTTATTAAAGGATATCTAGATGTACAACGGTGATATTTTATATCAGCAATGAAACAGACATATGAGTCTTTAGGTTGTTTCTGCTTGTCACAGTACACACCAAAACACAGAAACGGCAGTGTTTTGGTGTGGAATCCTTTTATGCAGAGTTTGAGAAGTTCTATGAAGGGAAACAGTCCTGGGGCATAGTGTTCTGTCGATTTGCATGTGCTACACTGAGCAGTTTCCTGGAGCCCTGTGACATTTGGGTATCCAGGTGGAGAGACTAACACAGCAACTTATTTTCAGTAAACTCTGACTCTGAAATAGAAATGGGCAATCACACACAACATGCAGCACAAAGAAATGTTATTTGAATCTGAATAGTTCAGTGTTTTAAAGATGGACTGAAATCACAAATCAGTCTCCACTTTTTATCCCTAGAAAGTATGAGCATAGCATTTGATCTGATTGGTTGTATGTCAATTAGTGACATGACATCATGAGTATCAGAAAAAATGGACAAAAATAGAAATACCAATTTCTATGTTTTTTTTTAATTTTTATACATTCTTTCAAAGGGAAGAAACTGCACAAAATGCATGAGGAGTAAAGCTCTAATTGATGGTAGAAAATTATGGTTTCCCAATTATTGTCCACCTTTAACAAGATCAAATAAGCATCTGTAGCCTTTTTTGCTTTTCTGTCTAGGTCGCCATAGTAGAGCTCAAAAGGAAAAGGAGAAAGAACGAGAGAAGGAGCGACAGCGAGCGGAGAAGGAGAGGAAGAGAACTGGCGATGAAATGACAAAATCATCAGACAGGGAGAGAGGAAAAGATGAGAGGAAAAGAAAACACGGAGAATCCAGTCAAGAGAGGTACTTGTGGAAATGGAAAATGCTTTGATGCATAGTTTAGGAACTGTTTGATGCTTTGTTTTTCTGTGCTTGATGTGAACATCTTGTCTTCCATCCGTTTGTCTCCAGAGAGAAGCCCCCAGCAAAGGAGTCACGGAAACCCCCGGCTGCCCCCTCGTGGCTCCAGAGAGACCTGAAAGTACGCTTCATAGACAAAACTTTCAAAGGCGGCCAGTACTACAACTCAAAGGTACTTGCTAGTCTCATTAACATCATGCTCAGGAAAAAGTGTTGTCTGGTATGGAAAATTAATTTCAGACCTAATTCTTGGCGTTTTGTATTATTCATTGTAACCCAGAGGTCTGGTTTCTTTACAGATGCGTGTGGAGGACGTCCTGACACCGAGTACCTGCGTGTGTCGAACCGAGGAGGGAAGATTCTTAGACGGTAATACAGTAATATTAAACTCCAAAGTTTATTTTCTTAATTCTTAACCTTTTTTTTTTTAATAAGGGAATATGTTTTCCAACAACATCACTTGTCTTTATATTGTAGATGTAAAGCAGACAATGTTGGAGACCATCATACCAAAGAATGAATCTGATAACATCATGGTGGTTCTGGGTGAACACAGGGGACAGGTGAGCAGATGACCCAGATCATATATTGTCGCAACTGTCCAGATTTGAATGTGGTCGACGCAGTAGCTGTTTGGTGAGAAGTATGTGAATATATCCATGTCTCTTTCAGGTCGGGCGCATTCTCCAGCGCGACAGGGACCGATGCAAAGCCATGGTGCAGCTTGACCGGGTTGAAGAGAAGGTCTTCACGCTGGACTATGACTTTATTTGTCACTATGTAGGAGCTGCAGACCACTGACCGCCCTCCATTTGTGATCTTCACTTCTGTCTCCCCTTGCTTATCAATGTCAATCACAAAATTGTCGATTTTGTAAACTCATTACAGTACAGTGTTTTATGGCATACATACCACTTTTATAATAAAATTGAGAATGTTTTTGGAGAGCTGTTTATTATAAACTGTATCGGAAACAAAAAGGTGCTTAGTCAGTCACGTGAGATTTATGACCAACTGACAACTGAGGTGGTAAATTGATTTTTATATAAAAGCTTATTTACAACTTAACCAAAGGACAAATTCTCAACTTATTCTAAAACCTCAGCTTTCTACTTCAGATGGAGACATACTCATTTGACAATGTATAACTTGACTCTGCCATGGAAAAGACAAGAAAAGATTCATTTCGGTTCATCTGTTTTTCGGGGTTTGGTTCACTCCTTGGGTGGTTGATTGGCTGCGTTGGCCCTCAGGACGGCTCCGGGACTGGGGTAGGGTCGTTGCTGGAACAGAGGCCCCGCTGCTGTGGTGTCTGCACCTGTCTTGGCTTCATTACGCTTGGGAAGGCCAGTGGACCACGTGCCCCTGGAAAGCAGGAGGAAGAGCATTCAACAGGCCTCCTTCACAAAACTATCTCATGAACACAAATTGATCCTAAACTGGACACGTGTTCCAGTTCATGTTAATTTGCATAGTACATGCCCTGTCAACATATCCAGATATATGGCTTGTGTGCAAATAAACCATGGTGAAAAGTGCCAAGAAGAAGGAATCCGCACAGTTAGCCAAGTGCTCCAATGAAAATCAAAGACATCAAGCCTGTCATGTTTGACAGCCCACTCTTGGGTCCTTACTATAATTTATTGTCACCTTGAAAAGGCTTTGTTAAATACGGTAATTATCAGTAGCTAACTCGATCTACAAATGTAGTATACAGCTTTGGTAGGAACAAGGTATTTTGTACAGTTGTATGGCCAAGAACGTGTGAACTTTCATTGTATTGAAAAACATTCAGATAAAAAAGATGAATGCCTATGTTCGTGGAAACTTCCTTATGTACACTTAACCATCAAATGTAATTGTATGCCTGCTTTGTGAATGAGGCCCAATCTGTTCAGGTCTTCAAAAAGATGAAGAAAACCGTCACGAGCAGCACATTACCTTGGAGCGTCAGAATAAGCACTTGGATCCATGGGGTCCATCTCATCGTCTTTTCGCCCTGAAATGCAGAGGAACCAAATCCAGACATCGTTTGGTATTCGTTTTCAAACGACAGAATTACTGTGTACTGGTGAAAGTGTGTAAAACGCACCTCTTTTGTTTTTGCTGTAGGGTGCAACGTCATCTCTCCTCTGCTTTCTTCTGTCTCGTTCCCTTCCGTCCTCCCTTTCCCGGTCCCTCTCTCGCTCCCGTTCACGCTCCCTCTCTCTCTCTCGCTCTCTGTCGGGCTTCTCAAATGGCTTCTCCCCTCTGTCGTCTCCTCCCTCAGCTAAAGAAGGAAAACTCTCAGAGGTTACAAAAACAGTTCTTTGCCAATAACAAAATGATGTCCTTCGGTTGATATTTTCTTACCTCTCAGCTTCTTGGCAGCTTTGGTTATCACGGAGGTCGGATCGTTTGGTGACAGCCAGGCAACCAAATCGGTCTCCACATTCCAGTAATAAGGAAGACTGCTGTGTTTGCAATAGAAAAAGGGGTTGGATTTTCTCAAACCGATCAGAGATGTCAGCAATCTACATTGTTGCATTTGATAATAAGTGAGAATAACGGTGTAAATTTGTCATTCTTACACAGATCAGTCAGCAAAGCAACCACTCTACAAAAGTAAAAAATAAATAAATGGACCTATGCATTTCAGGGGACTTAGGAAAACAATAGACAACATCAATAGTATCACCATGGCCATGTGTTAAAATAATGGTAAATAAATAAATCAACAATCTCTTTCATTAGAAATGTGGCTTAAAAATATCTTACCAAATTGGGTCAAATACTTTGTACCAGTTTGGTGGCAAATTCTCCTGCCTCGTGGCCTCATAGTCTACATTGTTGTCATCATAGTCCTCTGCAATAATCTCCTCATCAATATCTAGATAAAAAAAGAGAGAAAAGTGTAAGATGCAAGATAAGACGACATATTAGGGTTTGTTTTTAAACAGACTGATCAAGTCGGTTACCTTGATCTGCTGGTTTTACAATCCCTCTCTTGGCCAAGCGAGCCAGCAATGCTGGAGGCAGAGGCATCCTACAAGACAACACGGGAAATAGTTATTGGAATAACAGAGTAGACTTTTCTATTAATCCTTAACAATGCAGAACACACACCAGGCTGACCCATCTTGTGGCCCTCCTTTAAAGGTGCAGTGTGTAGAATTTAGCGGCAATTTGCGGCACAGACCTGGCAGAAATAATCCCACGAAAATAAGAATTTTTCGTTTCCGTTACCTTAGAATGAGCCGTTTATATCTACATGGGGGCCGGAGCAGCGCCTTCCGTTGCACCATCGGAGAAGCTACGGTGGCCGCGATACTCGCGAAAAACGCAAAAGTCCCTCTCTAGAGCCAGTGTTGGGTTTGTCCGTTCTGGGCTCCTGTAGAAACAACATGGCGGCCTTCGTGGAAGGCGACCCGCTCCCCACGGAGATATAAACGACTCATTCTAAGGTGACAATAACACAACGATTCTTATGTTCATGGGATTACACACTGATTAATACACACTTATGAATATTATATTCCATTTCAAGTCCGTTCCGCTAGATACCACTCAATTCTACACACTGCACCTTTAAGTGCGTGGTGAATTGTCCTTCATGTGAGCGAATGGAAGAACTACAGCCACACGGGACGATATCACAGCGAACGGCAACGTGTGCGTCTGAAGAAACAAACAGATCGTCCAGCTCCGAACACGGGAATGTGAACGTTCTCAGAGAAGGTTGATCGGCGTTACCTCTTTGATGGAAAAGCCCTTTGCGTTGTGTTGCGCTGCAGGCCGAGCGGAATGGCCACCGCTCACGCAAACAGTACGCCGGGCGCACACTGATGACGTCACTCGCAGGTCGCGATTACGCGCTGCCTTCCGCCCAAAATCGGAACTCGGAAAATAAAGCATCCCACGTCTCATACTGGGGGAACGTGCGAGGGAACGGCCTTTTTAAAGTTCGAGTTTTCACAGATAACAGATCTGACATTGCAACACCATGTCGGCGCACACCGTTGACGGTGAACAGAGTTCAGTTATTATTTGAAGAAGAAGCAGGGGGGCGGATGAAGTGGGGAGCGCGGAGTCGACATGACCGATTTCCGAGCTGTACGCGAATGCAGCAACAATCATGGAGGAATATGCCCGAGAGCCGTGGTAAAGTAGACTCAAAATATTTACCTTAGGTGCCGTTGCAAAAATGCCAGCGTCGGTCATTGCGTTGTGTTCGAATCCCCGAAATATAACATTTTCTCCGAATTTGTTATATTTGCTTTCAAAAGAAAATTAACCTCTGGCCGGCCAGCTTAGCGGAGCGTCAGGGTTAAAGATGACGTGAAGCTCGATTGGTTAATATGCAGAGACAGAAGGGCAAGCGATAGGGTGTCAATAATATACCGTGAAACCTCCTAGCCTTTCAAAAAGGTTTTAT
>OMKR01044900.1:0-11929 GCA_900302355.1 Cyttopsis rosea | reverse complement strand
ACGACCACTCCTCCACTCCAGCAGCTAAAGCAGCGACAGGAGCCTCTCTGAAGTGACATATGTCGCGGCCAAAGCCTCTCGCTTTGGCAGAGAGGCTCTAAGCCCGGGACAATGACCGGGACAAAGCCACGCCGCGGGGGCCGTTCAGGGAGCATTAAAGACCAGGAGGAGTAGAGTGCAGGCATGCTGTTCTCTCCCTCTCTCTCTCTATCTCTCTTTATCTCTCTCTCTTTCTCTCTCTGATTTCCCTAACTAAATACTCCTCGGTCCATCTGAGAGACTTTAATGCACCGTATCTCAGGAGGGTGTCATGTGTGGCCATTTTAGCGCAGAGCTCGGGGGTCTTGGCGGCGTCGGCGTGGAGGTACACATGTTTGAAATAGATACGCTCTCACTCATACGCCGCGGGTGTCTGGCCCCTTCCCTTTGTCGTGTCCCTTACTTTTCAACCCAGCGACAGATCCAGCCCACGGTGCTTCAAGCCTCATGCGCAGCGTCAAGCTCCAGGAGTTAATTACAACGTCCATTTAAGAAAAGACGTCAGTCAGCGCTGCCAAATGGACTGTGCCCACATCTAAGGAAAAGTGGCTTTTTTGCAAACAGAGGTGTGGAAGCTAAAAGCTGAAGCATAATGAGGACGTGGCTATGCACATAAAGCTTGACATACCTCTCAGAGCAGGTACACAAGAAGACGAATGCATGGATATATGAGTAAACACAGGCCTACACATACAAACACTACTCCACATGCCTGTAATGTGTTGGAAATGGGACAGGCAACGTTGACGCCTGAGGAAAAATAAACATAGAACATGACATAGACATAGAACATGGCCAACATGTGCAGAAATTCTATTAAATTCGGAGTATAATTTCCTGCCATAACATGAATTGAGCGCATAGCGGCGGCTTTCCTTCCGAGCCGCTCGTTAATATTCAGGGTACAAATTCGACGGCAGGATCAAACACTGAGGACGTTTCTATTTAAACAACTTTGTTCGTCTGACATTGAGTTAAAACGAAGCTTTTCTTAAAATAATAGAGGAATCTCGATATTTTCACGGGGCAATGTTAGTTTTTGGACACAAGAAAATCTCTGAATCAACTAAAACTGCTTTTTAAGAAGCTAAACCGCATAGAAGAGCATCATTTATTTTAATAATATTATGATATATATATTATATAATATATTTCAGCCTATAAGGATAATGTACATGTTTACATGAATATTTAGTGGATTTGAAACTATAGGACCTCAAGCCATTCAGAGTCGTTTTCTGTGGGTTTCTTTGGGAATTGATAAATTAAATTCCTCTCATATTGTGATATTTCGGACAGATCGTCTCCTGCAGTGAAGTAAAGATGCACCTCCGGAGCTTCTGTCCCGGCGTCTCCACCGACCGGGTCAGCGCTGGTGACCCGTGGGATCAGGGACGTTAATTTGCTGTGGCCTCAGGATTCCTCTCCGTGGGTGGAATTCCACTTGAATGGCTTCATCGACGCCGGAACCAGATAATAGGCTTGTGCTGCTGCTGCTCCACGTCTTTGTTGTGATGCATTTCCAGTGCAACCACTGACTTTGCCTTTGGGGGCTTTCTGGTAATTAATGTGTTTTTTGTTGTTGTTGCAAAGGTCACAAACACATACAGTACGACGGTAAAAAAAAAAAGAAAATTAAACGCAAATCACAGCAAACGTGTAGGAAAGACAGATGCAGTTCAGCGACTTGAGATAATGACTGTAATGGTAGTATAATGGCTGCTATCAGAGGAGGAAGCAATGAAAGGGCAAAATGTACTTAACAAAGCCCGATAAGACTGTGAACAATGGTGATTTTAAGGTAAATTCAAACTACAACCAAGCAACAACGTGAGTGATTTGAGGCTTCAGCTTGAGTTTGAACATTAATTATTGTTGGGCAATTTGCAAGATGAATTTATCAAGGTGTGGGCGGTTTGATTGCAGCGTGGGCTGCGAGGGGATTGAAATGAGTGGACTTTTTGGTGTCAGACACTATTGTTTTGGAACCATAACAACAACTAGGGTTGGGAGATACAGATACAGGTTATTGGTATAATATCGATATGGTGATATGAGACTAGATGTCGCCTGGGAGTTTGGTTATCGTAATATTGTGATATAGTTGGATGTTCTCTTTAAGGCTGCATTGCAGTAAAGTTATTCAACCTTCCGACGTTCATGGGCTGTTTTAGCTGTTCTAGTCAGTGCCTCTACCTGCTCATAATATCCACATTACTAATGATCGTTTCTGAAATATTTATTGTGTGTAAATATCTAATCATTGCCCAAAATATCGTCAAATTATCAATATCGAGGTATTCGGTCCAAAGAATATTGTGGTATTTGATTTTGGTCAATATCGCCCAGGCCCCTAGAATGAATCCTGAGAATCAAAACTGGGTATGAGAGCCATTCAGTAACTGTCACACACACACAAACACCAGATCTTCTACTTTTACAAACTTTCTCCTCTCTCTATTTAGCTCTGCACACACAGGCTGAGTTGATTGCTACTACTACCGGTACTTAAGTTCTCAAGTTTTACAATTCAGAAAGTTACATCTAAATTAAAAAAAATAAAAAATGGGACGAAGACAGAATATATTATTGAGCAGCAAATTCTCCGGGAAGCTCCAGAAACCCTCTCAAGCGTACATCGCGCTCCGTCCCGCTGAGATATTCCCACCGGCTCCTAATCCCAGTGTCATGAATTTCAAAGGGTTTTAGCTTTGGTCGGCGAAGGTAAGAGAAGTGCTCATCGTCACATGCCGGCAGAGGATGAAGAGGAGCTTTGGAGTGTGTGGAGAGAGAGAGAGCGATCCAGCCCGTGTATGTACATCTAATTCCTTTTGTCGAAATGCTTTTTATCCACATTCCTATCTGGAAGTAAACATAAATTATAGTTGGGGAAGAAGAACAAAGTGCAGCGCTGGTACAGTCGGCGTCCTCGCTGGACTGATTGCTTTCTGGCACGGTGAATTTCATCCGGCGTACTACACCCAACCTCATTCATTCGTCTCGGCGTGTTTATTTGTTGCAGGAAGGAAGGAAAGAAATGAAGAAAGACGAGTGAACGCCGCGGTAAACCTGCTACTTGTGTTGCCAAAACATGAGTCATTCTGCTACCTGAGCGTGTTTGCATGGACAGATGGAAACAAAAAAAAACCACACAATTACCCTCACATGCCAATGCGGGACCTACTCCCGTAGAGTAGGTATTTGTCTCATTGGTTGCTCAAAAGAGTCTAACGTTTCATATGATATTTACACACAAGAAATCAGAGAAATAATTATCAGTAAATGTGGATATTATGACCAAAGCAGGTAGAGGCGTGTCTATGAAGTTCAGAAAACTGCATTACTTTACTATAAGTCGACATTTAACTATATCACAATATTACCATAACCAAAGTCCCAGACGATCTAATCTCAAATCTCGTCAAATCACACAATCGATATTATGCTGTATGTTGTATTATGTGTGTGAGATTATAATTATAATTACATATAATATAACTATATTATATATGATTACAATTATAATATTATTACAGTATATCCTCCAGCCCTGATTGTCGTATGGTCCCAAAACAACAAGTCTGACACCAAAAAGTCCACTCATTTCAATCCACGCTGCGGTCAAACCGCCCACGCCTTGGAAAGTTAACCTGGCTGCAGTCGTGATAAAAACGCCGCCTCGTCTCGTCTTACCTTTCAGGGTAAGCGCTTCCCCTTCTGGGTTTTGTCGCTGTAGCGTGGTCCTTGTTGTCAGTCGGTGATCGCGAAAGAAACCGGGAGGGAGCACAAAGTAGTAATCATCTGGAGCCTGGAATCCACACAAACGCCCGCCTGCCCCCTGACAGCGCCGACACACGCTCGGAGACACCGGAGCCAAAAACCTGCACTTCCAGTATTATGCCAAAGGGCTTCAGAAGCTCTGCAAGCGGACGGTGGCTGCAGAAAGCGTGCAAGAGGAGCGGCTCACGTTGCAAAGAGCTTTAAAAAGCGACTGCCCCCAAAATATTGCGGTAAAACAAAACAAGACGCACATGGACGTTATAGGAAATGTCGACCTGCTTGTGTTTCCTTCCTCCCCGTTTGGCAAAGTTCCAGAGGTTAAAGACCAATGTACATACGCACAGTCAATTTGAGGTTCTAAACAGTGTCTCACCCATTGAGACTATGGGCTTGAAGCTGCATAACCATGAGATGATTTACTTATTTCTAACTAATCAATTATAATCTATCTATTTTGGCAACTAAACACCTGAGATCACCTGTGGTTGTTCATCCCACTCAGGCCACAATCACTGATTTCTAGAACCACAATGACTTCTGTTGCTTCTAAAACGGGCAAAACTCGTGTTTTTCGAGGTCGAATAATCGGTGGGTGGTACGACCAAATAACTGATTATTCGGAAATTCAGAACCTTCAGTCGAGAACCGAATCTGAAGAAGAAAGAGTCAACCCTTTCAGCGTCTTACTTATTCCAAACCCAAACAAACATTATTTTTTAGGTTATATTTTGTGGTTTATCATTAGGTTTAGTGTATATTGTCTAATTTTATTGTGTACAGTCAACCATTTGGTTTTATTGTATATTTCCAAATTCTTCCATATATTGCTATTTTCTTTTTTATATTTAAAGCCCATGGCTTTATTATTATAATTATTATTTTTATTGCCTATGTTTTTAAATCTAAGATGTTGCTGACACTGCAATTTCTATCTATCTACCCATGCAACCCGGTATCACGCTGTTTCATGCTCATAGTCACGAACATTAATCTATTGAATCGTGTCCCGGAGACAATTGTCCGACTATTTTTGTAACACAGAACGACATTTAACCGGGAGGCGCAGATACGTACAGTGCACGTCCTCTAGTTATTTATACGTCAAAACAACAAATGCCACAAAGGGTAAATGCGGTGTATTATGGATATTCACCGATTTTTCTGCTTTTTGCCTCAGACATCCTCAAAAACTGAAACTATCCACATCCGTTATGACGAAAGTACGCTGACATCATTCATAGATACAATTTAACTGTATATAAATGTCAGCATTTATTTATGATATACTGTACGTATAGCCTGTTTTTTGTATTATAAACATGACAATATTGTCTGGTTATAGAGCTCTGCCCACTTGGATCCGCATTTCAGGAAGTGAATTTCCCATTCATTCACACGTTTCAACATATAATGAGTTTTGCAGCCTCTGCTCTACAGTGGTCTTCCACGGCTTGGTTCCAGGCTTAAAACTCGAGGTGAATCGTGACCATAAAACATTTGATTTTGAGCAAAAGAAAAATTGGAAAACGGAAAGATACAAGATTGTGTACGAAATTCACTGTCAATAGTCGGACATTCGTCTCCGGGACACGATTCAATAGATTAATGTTCGTGACTATGAGGACGAAATAGCGGGATACCGGCTTGAGCCATCTAAATTAGAAGTGCCATAGAAAGGATAAAAAGAGCCCCAAAACACACAAAAAAAGACCACTTTAACACAAATGTTTGCAGAGTGCTTGTGTGTGTGTGGAACCTATTTGGAGTGTCATTCACCCCAGAACAATCAAGGGTTAAGCGGCTCGTTCTTTGTGGGGCTGTGTGAGGAGGACGTGTGGAGAGCTGCTGCTAAATGGGAACTGGAAGAGCATGCAATCAGTTGGCAGGCCATTACATTTAACTGCCATAAAATCCGCCCCCCCAAAAAAAAACACGGTGCCGGAGCTCAGGGGTATTTCCTGGGAAAAAACAAACTCCCTGAATTAACGACCCATTAACCTTTCACCGGGTTCTCTTCACCGCCTCGAATCGAAAAAAAATGGAATGGAGCTCGTTAGAGGAAGATGTAAGAAAAATAAATCATTAAAAACCAAATTTATGGGAAGCAAGAAGGTAACACAAGAAAGGAAAACCGGGTGACAGACTCCAAGTGTCTCCGTATAATAAAATGTCCCCCGGTGGAACCGGGGTAGAACCCGGTGAGAGCGATAAGGACGATCATGAGCGGTTTAATCAGCGCCACACCCCGGCTTCCTCACACCTCCTTCACACCTCCGTTCACATCCCCAATCATGAATGTGTGACATTGTGTTCAGTGCCATGATGTGCAGCCTCTGCTCTACAGAGGTCTTCAATGGTTATAATAATAAGGCCCTGTTTACACTTTGCATTAACATGCGTCCTGGCCGATCCGATCTCAAGTGACCAAAGAAAGTGCAGCTCTTCACACTTGCCATTAAAACGCGTCTCCACATGCGTCTCTTCCCTACTCTATATGCAAATAAACACTATGTCATTTCAGTTTGCAGAGACCAAATGCGAAAACAGTTTTTTCTTCTATTTTATTTATTTCATAAATAAAAGAAAGAACTCAGAGAATTGAAGTGGAGTTTTTTTTTATCCAGCGGTGCGCCGTGCGATCCATGGAGAGGGAGCATCTCTGTGCGTTTCGATTCTGTGTCTCCGGCCAAAACCAATAAAACAGAGTGTGTTTTCATTTTAGATTAATTTATTTCCGTTAGATTCCTACTTGTATGAAATGACATTTTTAAACACAAATGAGTTAAGGGACCCGATCGCTGCGGAATGGAATGAATGAAACAAAAGCCCCGTGTGTCTCCGTGCGGCGCGTCACATCATTGTTTCGATTTCTTTATTAATATGAATTGTTATTTGATTGCCTTAATGTAATGCACTTTGAGGTATGAAGTGAATGTATGAAAGGCATATAAATAAAGGTTATTATATGAGTGTAAGTATACTGTATATATATATCAAAAAGAGAGGGAGAGAGAGAGGTATGAGACAATACACACAATAGAAATCCTGACGTGCAAACACAACGGCAGCTCAGAAAAAAAGCTGCAGTAAATGAAAACACCTGTTGGCACATGGAGATCAAGTGTATACCTGTTAGCTCACGGAGAGAGAGAGAGAGAGAGAGAGAGAGAGAGAGAGAGAGAGAGAGAGAGAGAGAGAGAGGGAAAGAGAAGGAGAGAAACTCGCTGAAAACACCAGGCAGACAAGTGACAAGTGGAGATAAACCCCGTTTTGTCACGTCAAGGGACCCCAGCTGCCTAACCCTGGATTAGTGTTCAGCACTGAAGGGATCAGACCAGGAAAGTAACAGAGTAATAAAAGTGCCTCCATGCAGCCAGACCTGCCTGGTCCTGCAGCACGCACGCACACGCGCACACGCACATAACACACACACACACAAAGGACATTTGTTTGCCCCCATTCGTCTCTCCACAGAAAAACAAACCAAGGATCCTTTGGAGAGATGACGTGTGTCAAACTCAAGGTGGATAAATGGTGTAAAAATGGCGGAGGAGGAAAGATCAGACGCATCTCCATGACATCTCCTAAAACCTCCTTTTTCGGTTTTTGGAAAAGGCCGGAACCCGCGGACTCCTTCGATCCTTTCAAAGTCGGCTGGATAGGCTGCTAATCTTTCTGCTCGAGCGATTGTTCAACTAGATGAAAAGTGTCTGAGCCAGTAATCCAATCCCATAAGTGTTTTTGACGTTAAGCGCTATCATGCATAATCTGTGCGGATTACTGTAAAAGACCTGACACTTTTTAAAATCGCCCATAATTGCTGGCATATGGGGGCAGAGATACGTTTTAATCTTTCAAACTAGATAAACCGTCGGCTGTTTGTTGTCCTTAAGCAAATAAACAATAGAAACATATTAGAGTCAATTGTCACCGTTTTATTGGTCATATGTCATAAATACAATAATATTAAATAATGCTAAATAATGTTAAAATAATAGAATAATGCAAAGTTAAAAAACCAACTATGCAAGATCTGACCCAGAAATGCAATTACACTGAAAATGTAATGTCAGCGGTGTTGGCGGAGGAATGGCAACCTTGGTCATTGCAGTTATGAAAAGCGCTTATAATCCATAAATCCTCCCTTCAAATCTAAAGAAAACTGGATGTTATAGGAGCCATATCATGCTCCTTTTCAACAGGTTAATCTAGGTCTCTGAGGTTCCCAAAACATGTCTAAGTGTTTTGCTGAAAATACCGCTCAGATTCTTCACTCTAGCCATTCAAACTCGTCTCTCTATACCGGCTGTTTCTGTGTGTGTGTCGCTTTAAATGTAAATGCTGCTGCTAACCACGCCCACCCTGGAACTGTTTGCCCCAGTTAGTATGAACATTCACTAATTCCACCTCATCAGTCCACCAAACTCTGTTTCTGAACAAATTTGAGGCGACGCGCGACCGAGTCTACTCCGGTGGGGGGGCTCCAGTCGTGGGTGGAGTTACTCAGATGGAGGTGGAGATGGAGGGTGCTTCGAATTCTGCTGAGCCCAGCGTGACGTAGGCCTGGGAGACAAGTCGGATCGCCGCGTTTCACCCCGCTTTCTCTGACCAAGGTAAAAAAAACTGACTGTGTGGTCTTTTTTCACAGTTTGTGTGTTAGTAGGCCCATCAGAGACCCAAATGTATGTCCACAAGCACTGAAAAGGTGTTTCATAATAGGTCCCCTTTAACGCCAGATTTTTCAAGCAGGGAATCAATGCGTTTGAAAAGCGTTGGCTTAACCACAGTGGTGAGTCATCACCTCGCGCACATTCCTCGGATATCATTATATCTCCAGCAAGCTCTGACAGGGGCCGACAGAAAAAACACTTAAGACATCAGATAAGTCTCTGCGGCGCTGCCTCCCACGCCGCAGCACCCAGCACACACCCAAGCACCCAAAGTGCAGAAAAATAAGTTGTGGCCACTGAGGCAGGTCACTCGGTGAAAGGAACACCTAAAAGTCAACAGCCACCCCGCCATCTTGATAACAAACATGATTGATGGCGGATAAAATATGCCGCTGTCAAAGTGCTTAGGGTGCCTTTGATGTTTGGAATATAGAGGTGTTATTTCCCCCTCGTTTCATACCTTCTCTGTATTTGGTTAACCCGCTAACCCCTCCCCTCAGCGCCCTTTTCCCAAATTTGTCCACGCTAATGTCATGGCGATTGGTCCGGAGCCAGGAGCCTTTTAGGAAACTCCTCCGAACGAGCCGAGCTCGGAGCGCTGCATAGTGGTGCAAGTTCTCGAACGATTCGGTCGTAGCGAACAAGTCTTTTAAATGATCCGTGCGCCACGAGTCACACGTGTGGGTTGGCCGATCAGTTCTATTTTCATTCATCTTCCAATCGTCCAATCGCCAATGGCTACTCGAGATCGCCAGGTGGCGGCGGGTGTAGGGGGGGCGGGGGGTTACGTCACAGCACGCCAGAGAAATGCCAGCAGTGCTTCTCACATACAGACTTTACTTGGGCGGGACGGTATATTAACGGCCGCCAAAGTATATTTGGCAACTCATTTTATCACTTTTTATTTTTACTTATTTTTCCGTCCGAGAGAACAACGCTATCCGCCGTCGATCAACTAGTGGATTAGAAAGCGCTCCAAGTTTGTATCGGGTCGAGAGACAGGAGGAAGTGATGCTGAGTTCACAGGAACTCGGAAAACTGTAATTCTTGTCGGAAGTGATGCTGCATTCACGGGAAGTCAGACAACTGTAAACGAAAAACCAATCGTCATCATCCCTTCCATCGTCGATATAAGATCCGATCGCCAATCGGCACAAGCCTAATGTGCATCCAGCCCTGCAGTGAATCGCGAACGGAAATGAATTACTGAGGATTAAATTAATGTGAGAAAAGGGTGAAGACATTTGGCATAATTCATATCGAATGTGATTTATACTTTGCATTCTTCCTAAACAAATAATCTTGACAGAATAAAATGATTCTTGCGAGTATTCCATTCGCAACGACTCGTAACAACGACGGAGTCAAACGAATGAAGAGTTGGAAAAATTGAACAAATCTCTCGTCACGAGTGGCTGCACCTCGTGTGCGTCCTGCGACAGTGACGGGTCTCGCATCAGCTCTTTTATTTGGGGCCCGTGAAGAAGGACGGCCTTTGAAAAAGTGACAGGGCCTTAGCATTTGCATCAGCATTTTGGAACACCATGAATAAGCGGGTTTGTTCTGGTCTCTGTCTCCGATTGAAAGAGTCCATTAAAGGGGTGTTCTGAGGAGTTCCACTGAGTTGGGTTGGAAGTTTGGGAGTCACTGTATGAAGACGTGTGAACGAAGAAAAGGAGCAGGTCGCACCTCGGAGCCAATCACGACAATGCAAGAATGAAGGGTTCAGAAAAGTGTTAAAATTAGTTAGTTAAAATTAGAAACAAATAATTATTATTTTAATGAAAAAAAATAAGTCATGCAAGATCGGACCCAGAAGTGCAATTCCACTGAAATCGGGTGGGTCGTTTGGGAGTCACTGGATGAAGACATGAAAAAAGAACAGGAGCAGGTTGTCTCCAATCATCCGGTTTGCAGACGACACCCTAGTCTACATTGTTGATCTGCGAAAGTGCAAACACAGGGCGTCAGGTTGAATGAATGCGTCAACGGATGCATTAAACACAGTGGCAGGTTGTGATTACGCTGGACGGGACTTGTTTCCTGTTCAGAGCCACATACTCTCAGACTCCGAGCCCATTTCCCTTCGGCGACGGGTTGCAACATTGCCGGCAGCCAATCTGACGCCAATTTCACTCAAGCACCTTATTTATCTCGCACAAACAAATGAAAAGAAAAAAAAACTAGAAACTACAGTAACTATTAGGGGAGCAACAATATGGGTCATTCTATCCAAAGCAGAAAATATCAGTCCAAATTGTTATTTAAATGCAAAACCCATTTGCTCTATGAAAAGAAAATACTTCCTGAGGTGAAAATTGACGCAAATTCCAAGTGCGCTCGACCTGATCTACTCTTCACAAAGCTATTTAGGGTCATAACTGCGGAGGCATCAATGAGATAAAAGCAGGTTGGAGAATATCCCCAATACAAACATTTGATACCAAGATCTGAATTAAAACATGGCATATACAGTATATTACTGAATATTATCATCTACATTTCTGACACAAGGAAGAAAGTTATATACAGTATCTCTAACAGAAGAAAAAGATGATCCATCCATTATCCCATCCTAAGCATCCTTACCATAAAAAAGCTTGTCCCAAAAAATTTATAATAAAAAGTACAGTAAAAGTAAAATTGGCAAATATACACAAATAGCCTAAAATACAAAACAGAAATAGTTCAATATATAAAATGTACAGAATATAAAAAGGTGCGATTCTATGCACTGGATAAATGATTGAAAAAGTCATTATAAGGCAGCAAAAAGTGGGTAAAAAGTCATTAAATCAGTGAATGTGGATCAAATCAGTTCTCAGTGTAGGCCAACAGTTGGAGGTGTGCTGCATTACAGGAATTAGGGAACATGACGTGAGCGTGATGACTAAGGAACAAGTGACAAGAAGCGACGTGTTTACCAAAGAGAGGGGCTGTCACCGCTGACAGCGAAGCAGCAGGACAGGTGTCTGCGTGTCACACATTCCCAGCGAAAAACGATCTGCGCTTTAAGATGTCGCTCAGAGCCAAACACGCTGATATACCATGTAATCACTAGTAGTAGTTAATTTAGAATTATAATTGATACCCACCACCCTACCATACCAATAACTTCCCACATTTGCATTTGTATATTCTGTATAATTTATATATTTGACGATTTCTGCTTTGTATTTTTCGGCTATATGTGTATATATTTGTATATATACTTATATGTGTATATTTGAATTTAAATTCTAATTTCTTTCTTTTTTATTCTATTTTAATATTCTATTATTTTTTATTATAATAGACTGTTAAGCTTTTTTTTTTTTACGCATTTCTGCATTTAGAAACCTCCCCGATTGTGCTGATCGGTAATACGTGTCGGTGAAGTATTATCCAACCGCAATCTTTAAAGAAAATAAAAAAAATGTAAACACATTTGGCTTCGGAGG
>OMKR01044899.1:0-12752 GCA_900302355.1 Cyttopsis rosea | reverse complement strand
AACCGTCATTTCAACACACACACAAACACACACACACACACACACACACACACACACACACACACACACACACACACACACACACACACACACACACTCTCTCTCTCTCTCTCTCTCTCTCTCTCTCTCTCTCTCTACAGGAAATCCACATAAACAATGGCAGAGAGGCGCCTAATAAGTGGCAATATCATTACGAGCATGCACAAAATGATTTTCCGCCTCGTTTTGCATGAGGGAGACTCAAGGGATTCGACAACGAAGCGCATTTTGCAGAGTCGTTAAAGGAGCTTGACCTAAATTAGAGAGGACAACTCCGCTAATACGAGGAATGGCTCTTCTAAACTTGTTTTTTGTCTATTTCTTCCGCATCCGCCCTTCAGTCGTTCGTCGTGAACCTCTCTCTGTGGCTCCCTCTTTCTCTACCCCCCCTCCCCGTTTTCCCCTCTCTTATCCCGAGTAGCTGCGTTGCTCCCATCTCGCCTGAAAGAGCCATTCCGCAGAACTTTGAGGATTTCTGCTGCTTCTGTGTCTTTCATGAAAAATATCGCCCAGTGTAGCTTGAGATGACTGAGAAATCCTAATGACTGCCTGCTGCCCTCTGCCTCCAAGCACAGCGCACGCTGGTTTAGCATCCGTTGCGTGGATACTGTTCTCCCAGTATTAATCATTTATGCAATTTCACACGGGTGTTTTCACATATACAGAAGTTTACTTAATATGTCCTCTGCATTTAACCTAACTAAATATTCTATGTTAATAAAACCCAGCGAGAACATACAATCATATACAGTATAATGCATAGGATATTTCTAGAAATGTAGCAGAGTGAATCGATAAAGGACAAAGTAAAAGCTCCGTCCGCCCATAAAGACAAGAATGCCAATCTTGGAAACTGCAGAGGTCAATATCATCACGGCATCAGCAGTGGAACGCGTTGCGTGATCAATAAGTCAGCAGTAAAACGCTGATTACCTTTCTGTAGCCTCTCAACATCTCCATCACCTTACCAGCAGTGAGTGATTGAATCAGAATGTTCATATGAATTGAAAAATATAGTTTGTAATATATTAATATAATAGCATATACTGAGTCTGCGTTACATATATTGTAACAAGAACAAGCACATATGTTACAAAATATACAATTGTATCTACAGTACCATTGTTAGTCTGCAGTGGAACGTTCTGCTTCAAATCGAAGCTCCCACTCCAAAGTCTCTCCCACCTCCATGCCGTCCCTCCACTCAATCAGAAGCCAAGCACATACTGTACTAATTGCCAAAGATGGCATTGTAAATATTACAATCTTAATTCATTCAGCAGTGTGACAAACCTGTATACGACTTGTGGGTTTCCCCTCATTTCAGAAAGAATTGGCGATGGAGACACTGGAGATCGCCGTTCTTATGAGTTTCTGTTCCAGCTTTCATTTGGTTGGTAGTCAGGCTACTCTACTTTGCTTATTGGTTATGGTGTAACAAATGATTGTTGGTGTAACAATTATTTTATTTCTCACAAACAACATTACAACTGAATTTTAATAAGAACAACCATATACTTTATGAAAATCGTGAAAATGTTAGTTTATTTACAATTTCAATTTCAATCTTTTTAATTGTGTGTATACATAGTGCCTTTATCTATATCTTATGTGATTACCTGCATTTTATTTATACTGGTCGAGATAAATAAATTAACTTTATTTGCATCTAAAACCCTAAAAGTGGCCTGTGGTCCGTTTCTTTTCAACCTGCAATATGCAATTGCGGGCATAGCATGGCAAATCCTGGGCTGCTTACGGCCGGAAAGCACACGTTTACAGTGGAAGAACACAAACAAACCATTTGCCCTCATATGTGCCCAGGTGTTTGCACCGTGAATCACATGCCCCCCTCCCCCATGCCCGCCACTTTAAGTGCGCAGCAGACCCCCATATAAACGCCCTCTTGCTGCCCACGGAGCCCCACCGCTTGAGTCTAATCACATATTCGACAATAAAACGTGCAAAACTCATAAACCCCAGTATCCCATTGTGTCATGTCATACCAGGGGAGTTTTTTTTATCAGAATATATCGCCTCCGAGGCAACAATTTGCCATGAGTGGGCATGTGGCCGACCTATTGAACGCCCAAAGGGCACCCAGGCTCGAAGCACATACATAACGGACCCGTGGGTTCGCAGAATAAGCGGACACACGCCCAACCTAGTGCGCATCAGGCACACGCTGCTGCAATGCGCAACAGCTTGGCACGCATGCACAACGAACCCGTGGCTCCTCAGGACCATGAAGGAGAGCTGCGTCATCCAATTTGTCCAACCTCCGCCCACTTTCAGGGGAAAAGTCGGGTCCGTAGTCCCAGACACTCAGACAGAGATTCTTGCAAGAGAGAACTGACTTTAAGATAGTCTGGTAGTCTCATCTCTCCATCCCCGAGGAGTAAAAACCCAAATGACTATATAGGGTGTTCAATTCACACCTAGACCAGTACCATAACAAAGAAGGTTGACCTACACAGTAACCTTAATACAAGGAAATCAAATATAACATGAATAACATTCTTGGGCTCATTTACAAGCTCATTTACATTGCTAAATGTCTCTATAAAAGGTAAGTAATCTTAACACATTACTTTATAATGTATCAAACAAACAAAAGAAACATTCCTACAGAAACGAAAACCCTTCATCTGGTTTGGCCCGTGATGTGGCCAGTGATGTTAGCCATGACATCACTGGGCCACTGGGTCACTGTTACCAATACCATAAAATCAGGAAATGCTGGGTAGCCCCCTCCAAAACAGTAGCCCTGTATGGTAGGTTTGAACCAAGGAACAAACAATTGTAAGTATGAACAGCAAGCAGTGCAATGTTACAATAGAAATGGTAAATGATAGCAAAATGAACACATGTAGAAATAATATGGTGTACTATATAAGATGATGTAAGGGACAAGTGGTGCGTAAAGGAGAGTTCTCACCCACTTTGTCACACTGACTCCCTGCTAGAAAAGGGGCAGTGTGGAGTGTCCCGAGAGAGAGAGAGGCACACGGACAATACAGCAGATACTTTGTGATGCCGAAAAAACACAAACATTCGTCTGTCACAGGTGTTCACTGACTCTTGACTCTCGATTTGCCAATTTTGGCATATCAGAGGAGGATGTGAGGCAAAAGCAGAGAGCCGATCCTGCTATCTATGAAGTCATCTATCAGTTGGAAACCGGGGTAACCTCTCCTCCAGCTGTAAGGAGAGAACTGCCAGAGCTTCCCATCCTTTGAGAGATGAATAAATTTGAGCTACAGAACAACATTCTCTACAGGAAGAGGCAAGTTGGTGACAAAACTCACTTTCAGCTAGTTCTACCAGAGGAGTTTAGAAGGTTATGCGAAACCTTCATGGGTCATTTGGGTATTGACCGGACCCTTGACCTCACACGAGCCAGATTCTTCTGGCCCATAATGGCTACTGACATTGAGAAAAAGATTAAGAGTTGCAGCCGATGTTTCTGTCGAAATGCGATGCCAGAGAAGGCAACACCTCTAGTAAACATTCAGGTAGACTTTCTATCGATAGAGCCAGACCGAAGCAATACAAAATGTCCTTGTGATCACTGACTTCTTTACTAAGTATACAGTGGCAATCCCTACTCCTAATCAAAAGGCTAGAATGGTAGCCAAGTGCCTCTGGGAAATTTTTATAGTTCACTCTGGCATCCATGAGAAATTGCATAGTGACCAAGGGCCAAATTTTGAGTCTAAGGCAATCAAAGGGCTCTGTGATTTTGCAGGCATCCATAAAGTCCGACCACACCACACCATCCAAGGGGAAACCCTGTAGAAACGTTTAATAGGACACATCTCAATATGCTTGGTACACTCAAAACCGAAGACAAAAATCACTGGGGAGATTTTGTGAAGCCGTTGATACAGGCATATAACAACAGGTTTCACGCCGTACAAGTGGATGTTTGGGGGCAGCCTCGGTTGCCTATTGATCTTGCCTTCAATGTTACATTGAACCATAGCCATCAAAAATTTCACTCCCAGTATTTCAAAGCTCTGAAAAGCCATCTTCCAGTTACCAACTGGCTACTAAAAATGCTGCCAAAACCACTGAAAGGAACAAAAATAGGTTTGACAGACATGTTACTGAATCCACCTTAGATGTTGGTACGCCTAAGAGAAAATCATAAGCTCGCTGACAAGTGGGAAGCAATTGTGCATTGATGGTCTGTAGGTTTAATATTCAGAAATTGACAGTCTTTTTGCTTATTCCTCTGCTGCATTATTTTCAGAATAACCCTGTAACCATATGGGAGGGCGATCTGTGTTTGTCATAGAATAACCCTCATACACTAAATCCAAGGTGTTGGTGCCTATCAAGAGGGTGGACTGTGCATTCGACCATGTGTCTGGAACAACTAATGCAAAGGTGGACAGAGCCAAAACAGTCTTTAGGAAAGGTAATGTCTACCTCTAAAAAGCCTGAATAGAGTACAGTTTGACCGTTTGCAGCCTCTACCCTACCTTCCCTACCTTCCTACCGTCACTTCTCACTATGTGTTCTAAAATTTGTTGCACCTCTGGAGCGTTAACATAATTCATGGCAACCCTAGCGGTTTCATCCCCTTTAACCTGGCTGAATGGGTTGGACTCCGTGGCACGCAAAGAGGATTCACCCAGCTCCATCATCCTAGCTGGAAAAAGCTGTTAGTTACCTGTGGCTCAGTAACTGATGGTTGCACTGGTTCACTTTGAATCGCTGAGGTGGAAGGCTCGTTTGCAGGCTCACTCATGGGCTCTGTATCAACAGCTACTGATTCACTGCATCTAGACAGCTGCTTCTGCAGGATTTATTCGAAGGATCTGCCACTCAGTTTAGCAATCTTTTGCAGTTCACTCAAATAGCACTAGGTGGCGCTACCGGTCACAATCAGTACATATGCACTTGACAGGGCTCTGATTTGGTATGTGACTTGACTGGGGCTCTCATGGCTATATATAAGTTCAGGTGCAAGGGTGTTCACTGCATATCCACCCATACTCTACAATGACATTTTTGTGATATGGAAATTGGGGATCATCTACCCTAACTGTTCTTGTAATGCGGCCATATTTGTTAAAGAAATAACTTATATCCTCATCTAACTCTGTATCAGTGAGTCCACTAACAATAACTGAGTTAGGCACTTGTTCTTAGTTCAACATTCTCTCTATCTACTACTTCCATATTTGCCAGACTTTAAACTACTTTACGTCTATGTGGTCTGAAAACAAGTAAAACTATTTCTCTTATAATTCTCAGAATTTAACTAGCAACTGCTCCTGGCTGGCTCGCCAAGAATGTAGCACTGTAGGTAATTACAGATAGCTAGGACCAGAGTGTAGGTTCTTCTTGCAGAATCAGACGCCTATACAACATGATTTCTCCTATGGGTGGCTCGCCATCTTGATTTCCCAGCTTCAGGTGTGGAAACATCAAAGCGATCCCCAACTAAAAAAAACGGGCCTGTTGTACAATAGTGTAATATACATACAGATATTTTAGTCTTACATAGTTTGTAACAAGATGAATCTTGGAAAAGATTAGCAACTAAATACAGGTTAATTATTAGTTTAATCTGAACGGCAACTTAAAATGGTGGCGCCGTTCACCTCACTTTACTAACGAGGCTAAATTCGACCATGTTTGTTGCTCCTCAATCAGAATACACAACACAAAACTTATTCACAGTTTTAGCTGAGTTACTGGCAATTTCAGTCACACATTCAGCTTGAAAACCAAAGAAATAGCATGTTAATTGACACTTCAAAAATTGTTTTAACTCACCAAGTCCTTGTATCAAAACTCAATGTAAAACCATAATCCAGCAAGGCAGACGGAAGGTGAACATAAAACCCTGCAAAAACGGGGAAAATAAAGGTTTACATTCCTTAAACTTGTTTCTTTTCTCTTAATTTCCTTCTCTCCTCACGTGACTTCTCTCTCGCATCTCTCACAATCTACCTGGTCTCTCGGAAGTGGAAGTTGATTTCCCACTGCACAGTACACAAAGTGAAATAGCAAAATCAACAGAGTATACTACAATTATGACTTTAATGTGACTTAACTTAATAACTAATGTTATTTACTTTGCTTTAATTACATGTATTATCTGTTTAACCTTTAATTTGTTTTAAGGTTATATTAACCTAGGTTACAGCTGCCTCGTGTTGCCCAGCTACATTCCTACTTGTTTCAATTCAGTGAAGCGAGTCAATGATGTGGGATTTGGAATTATTCATATTAAATGTGATTTACCCTTTGCTTGGCACCAAAATAAATACATATGACACAGTTAAATGATTCCTGTGAGAACTCTATTCACAACACAACAACCAACCTACAGTACTCTTGTTCTTCATTCACCAGAAGTCTTCCCTCACTCGCCCGTGTATGATACCATACCTGAATCAAGTCAACGAAGAGTTGGAAAATTGAACAAATCCTTTTAATGAGTGACTCATCAAGTACAAAGGCTCAAAGTAATGTGTTGAGACTGTGAATTGCAGTCCCGATCAATCAAGGGCATGATTGCAGGCATTCAGTTCCACTTAGGGTGTATAGATCCATCAGTGTGTAGCCTGCTGGTAAAACCATCCATTCATCTGCTGTTCAATAGACTAAAGAAAGAAATCCCAATGACCAACGTCTGCCTTTAACCCTCGCTCTTGTGCACAGACTTGCAACAAAAAGGATATTTCAGCCCGTATAAAGACTTTAGTAGAAAGCGTCCTGCCTGATGATACAGCCTGATGCCATTCTAGTCTTTTCTCAGGTGCGGGCAATATACTACACAAATCATTCCTTTTATTATGCACTGCATGATTTAACAATTTCTGACCTCTCACTTTTTTCCAGATTAGTTTATGAAAGCACATCAGACTGAGCTCTTAAGAGATCAAATATTTGCTCAAGAGTAATATGCAATAACATTTAAGATGCAGATTCATAACATTTAATTCATAAGTAAACAAATTGTTAAGGATGCCTGGGTGAAACTTTGTTAAAACTTTTACTTTTTTACCTGTCCCAATAGTTACTTTTACGCATTAGAGAGATCCATTCTGCTCCATTTATTGACAACATCACTTCATAACACATCATAACATACTGTATGTTTTTTGGGGATGGCACTTATAGACAGCCCTCGAACTAACCAAGTTTGCATAAGCCAGCTGCTGTGCTGATGGTCACATTGTAGATAATGAGGAATGATGTCACAGGAGCCGAACATCCTTGGTTCAGCTGTCAGGCCCTTCAAAAAATAGGCAACTTCACCAGCTTAATACAGGTAATACATCACCGAAGAGCAGGATGACTTCTGATGGTTGAATGCCTGCATTCAATTGCACCTCGGCAGTCCTCAAAAACTGCTGCTATATAGCAGATTAATGGCGTTAGCCATGTTTCCATTAACGTATTGTTCTGCACATTTTGAATGCGTGTAGACAGTGTATGTGTGTCAAAATGAACGCCGAACTTCAGCCAATAATACTGCAGCAATTTGCCATATATTTGCATGTAAATAGAACAATGACGTATGTAATTATGTACATCTACGTATGTTTCAGAGAGAGTGTAGACGTTGGGTTATATTCATGAGATGGTGATGTATTGTAGTTGTATCGCCTACGTGCCACCCACGTCTGTACCATGTGATGCTGAGATAGAGGCATACGTCACTTCAATCGGTGACTGTGTCTCGAGTCTGTGTTTAACTCAACAGCTAGCCACCGATTAGCTGCTAGCTTTAGCTCCATTGTAATGCTGCGTTCAAGTCACATGGGAGAAATGGGATTAAAATTGAGAATTATGAGCAAAAAGAGCGTGCATTTTTGCCGTCTAAAGACAGTAAATTTTCCGTGTTAACAGGGGTATTTTGAACGCGTTCATTTTGGCCGTCTAAATGTGGCCATTTCTTCTGTTTTAACGGGTATTTTGAATGCGTTCATTTTTTTCGTGGTCCATTTTACCATGTTAAGGCGTATTTTCTCAAATGGTTTTGTCCCCAATGGCTTTCCATACTCAGCTGTTTCCGCTGTTGGCATTGTTCCATATCCATGTTCCCGGATATTCCCATAATGTGCAAAAACATGAAACAAATTCCTGAAGACCTCTCTCCATTTTCTCCCAGCTAACGAAAAGATATCCTGGGTATGTTGAACTTGCTTCATATGCAGGCTCTAGAGCCCTCTATAAAAACAATAAAAATAATAATAATAATAATAATAATAGTGACTTCAAAGGCAAAACATTGTTGCCTTTAGCCAGAGCTTTTAATTACCATTCTTTAAAGCCCTGTTTACATTGGCATTAACATGCATCTTGGGCAATCTGATCTCAAGTGGCCAAAAAAAGTGCGGCTGTTTACACTTGGCATTCAAATGCGTCTCCACATGCGTCTCAAGAGATCGGATCTCAGTTCCCCGCTCTATATGCAAATGGAACGTACATCATTTCCGTTTGCAAAGACCAAATCAAAACAATACAGACTGAAATGTTGGTGCTGTGTGTACTGTACGCAGGGCAGGGTTCAGGCTGAACAGATTTATTTAGTTTCCTTGTTAAAGTTTAGTTTCCTTGTTAAATTAAAAACATGAACATAACTCAGAGAGCGACAGGGGAGAAGAAGCGTGTGAGAGAGTATGCTTTATTTTTAGATGTATTTATTTCCATTAGTTTCCTACTTGTATGAAACAAAAATTTTAAACACAACTGAGTTAAGGGACTGTCCCGATCACTGCGTAATGCAATGAATGAAACAAACGCCCTTTGTGTCCTGTGCGTGTCGTGCATCTCCCCATTGGTTTCCGTTGCTATGTGACTTAATTTAGTAAAAACTGGATGTTTTGTATAAATACTTTACTTTTACTATACCACCAAAGACGCATGTTAATGCCAAGTGTAAACGGGGTCTAAGACAGAGGTCTTCGATACCTGCCCTTCCCCCCTCTAATCTGCATGTTTCTGGTGATTGAGGCTGATGGCCCATCAAACAATAGGATTTGGCATAGGACAGCGTCACTGTCAGCTGATCACTGATAATATAAAATACAAATATAAATACAATATAAAAAGTGCAGCTGTTCTAGTGTTAACGGTTGGAGTTTACTCAATATATTTTTTTTTGTTGAGAATACATTAAAATTTTCCACAAAAAAGATTTTGACAAAAAACTGCTCTAAGGCACACCAGTTAAAAATTTCATGGGTTGCGTACACATACGGTAGGCTATTAATAGGTCATCCGCAAAGAGATATACAGTGCTCTACACTTCCCCGCCCCAGCCATTGGAATATACTGTAGTTGTGGTCCTTAAAGCAACGGAAAGTGGCTCGTATGCTAAAGTAAAAAGGACTGGGTGGGGAGTGGGTCCTGATATATGGATTGTGAGTGATTTGTCTTGACACAAGCTTGAGGCGATGAGTAAACCAACCTTATCCAGGCAGTCAAGGTTTCACCAAACCCAAACTTCATCACAGCAAATAAATAATCCCATGCCACAAGATCGTGAGATGATTAGGGGAGATAGTATGAGGCAAACTGTAGTTGTTTGGATCTTTGCCTTTTTAGGAGAAGGGTAATCACAGCTTCAGTAACAACTGTGTATGTTGAACCATACACAAGAGATTCTTTGAATATCTAATAGGATTGTTGCAAGTTTGTCTTTACACTTTTGAAACCTTCTTAGGGCTTGGTTTTTTACCACTCTGCATCGCCTCAATGGCCATTTTGATTTCCTGCAATACGAAAGCTTGGACTAACTGTTCTATGTCCCCCTGTGCAATGGTAGGATTTTCCAGAAATGTGTTCATGTTTGTGACTTTTGCTGGGAAATCAGACTTGTATAATGAGGAATAGAATGAAGTGAAAACATTATTTATGACCTGAGGGCCGGCCATTAAATTTAGAAATTTGTCTCGGACCTGGGGAACGAGTGAATGTTGAGCTCAAGTTCTAAGTAGTAGGTGTATGGCTTGATTTGTAGACAGTAGATTAAATTAAGATATGTTTTCAAGGTCCCCCATAATACAGAGTATGAGACAGTTTCTGTTGAATTTAATTCTAAAAATATACATTTTTCAGTGGTAATAAAATCAAAGAATTGCTCCTCTGAAAGCAAGAGCAATCTAAATCTCCACAGGGGGCGTTCTCTAATGTTCAGATTAAAATGAAGATCTAATACCACTGGTGAATATGCAATTGCCAGGTATAAAGGAACTGTGAATAAAGAGTATTGAGTGAGGGATAATGAAATCTAAAGGGGGTCTACAGTACATAACCATTTTATGATATCAACCCTTGGACATAGGTACATGGTGTCAAGCAGTTCAAATCTCCGCCAGGATCAATTTGTGTCTGTCGAGTCTGGGGAAGGAAGATAAATATTTATTGGAAAATTCTGCGGTATCCACATATTTGTTCAGTCAAACGTTCAGTCCAATGAGCGCCGCGGAAGACCTAACAATTAGCCAATCAGTGCCATGAGCGGGCGGGACTAAAGATTAGCCAATAAGCGCCATGGGGGACTAACGATTAGCCAATCAGCGCCACGGGCAGGACTAACACCATTGGAGGAGTAATAACAACAATGGCGATCGATAGGATAGACGCTGCTATGGAGGCTGTTCTAAATCCATTAAAAGTTCAAATTACTTCCTTTTTTGTTTTTACTTCGCTCCGCTCCGCTCTTAAAACCCCGGCAAAACAGGTATGTTGGCACGGCTACGCATCATTGTCGACTTAAAATTACGTCAGATTCACGTTGGTCTCTAGTGACTAGTTAGGGAAAATCGAATCCCCCTCCCCCATGGAAATGGGTTAGAGTGTTAGAGTGGCAATCTCAGATTGAAGATGGAAACAGTTGACAATTCTGTCTGATATCAGGCTAGGCCATTGAGGTCAGTGGGAGTAAACTGTATCCTTGGGTTGATTTATATAGAAACACCTCTTGATCTACTATTAAACTTGGAGTAGAACATGTGATTTTACACGTTACTCTGTCCGCAATGTTGTTTCTTGTAAGAACAGTACATCTGCCTTCAGATATTTAAGATGGGAAAAGGCTGTTTCACTTTTAACATTCCATGAAGTAAAGCTCACTGAGACCACCCGCAGGCCTAAGGTTGTTGGTAACAATTTAAACTATTCTGTGGTTTTGTGAGATGACCTTTGTAGAACAATCACAAAGGTGCCACCCCATAAACAAAAGCCATTATGTACAATAGTGGTACCTATTTCAGACAGAATTTATGAATTGATCCACAGCGTTAAATTGTCCAAATCCCCAAATCTCCACCAAACAACAAGGAACTGACAAAACTCCCTCTAAACTGATGAAAAATGTGTACTGTCGGTAAAATACAACAAAAAGCCTCCAAATTGGCCATCAAATATCATATCAGTCTAAGATTTCTCAGAAAGTGTCTCCCTTCAAACTTAAAAAAGCAAAAATAATTAAATAATGAGTTCTGCGACCACATCCTCATGAAAGAAAATCCTGGGGCCTCAAAGTCGGCCCCATTTCCTTGGAGTGTTGGAGCCAGGTGAGGGCTTGGGTCCCACTCGGAGTGAGGTGATGAGAGACGACAGGTGGTTGAGCGGGAAAAAAAATCATTTTCCTAGGGTCTCCACAAAAACGTCTGTCATAACTTTCAATGGGTCAGGACCCTCCATGTTTTCCGGAATTCCGACATCCCTTACGTAGGTTGGGTATGCGTGAACAAATTTCAAGGTCGTTGACTTTCTCTCTCAACTTTTCATTCTCGTCCGTGTTCTCAACATGGACGAGTCCGTCACTGCCATCAGATAATGGCTCTTCCATTTCTTTGGTTGTCTTGAATCTTAAATCTTAATCGATCTGACTGAATATGGTCAGTCAGGAGGCCGAGCAAAGGTTTCTCCAGGCGAGCACGCGGTTTTTGGCTGGAGCACGGCCACTGCAACAATCTCTTCCTCCGAGTCCTCCCGGCGTTATATTATTTGGAAGCCTCGTTGGGCATAACTTCTCACTACTCGATCAACCCCCAAGTCACCGTTTTCACCAGGAAGACTATTATTCGGGTGGAAGACTCGATCTGCCTGGAGCGTCACTTGACCCTGACTGGTCAAATGCTTCCGATGGTGCAGTTCGGAAAAGTCAAGAAAACAGTGTGACCGTAGTCACATGAGACAGATTAAAGGCATAAAATAATCATACTACAGGAAAAAAATATGAATAAATAAAGGATGATGGATTATTCAGTTGAATATTGTTTAATACACAGGTTCGTTCGGCAGACCTTCGACAACTGAGGTGTCGTGCGATATGGACTCTTTTATCTGTGGCTTGTAGATAAAATAAGCAGAACAAGAGCTGAATAACAAATAATCTCTCTGTCTCTCTCTCTCTCCACCTCCCTCTGAGGACCAGTAAGTATTGAGCTGTAGTAATCTCCCACCCACTGCCGGGATTTTCACACAGGGCGACTCCAAGCCCATTCACAGACTTATTGGTTTCCAAAGGGAATTCATACTAACACACAGGGGTTCGACACACACTAGCTCCGTGCCTACGCACACACGCACACGCGCACACGCACACATGCACGCACAGACACACACACACTCCTCTTTCTTCACCCGTCACCCGCACCAATCACTCTCAATCCACTAATTGCGTTACACTCACCCAGTCGTGGAATTGAATTGCTTTTCAATTACAAAATGGA
>OMKR01044894.1:0-10309 GCA_900302355.1 Cyttopsis rosea | reverse complement strand
CTACTCACCCCCTGCCTACCACCAGGCGCAGAGCCTCCAGGTTGCCGTGGTAGGCAGCCCACAGTGTGGGTGTCATCCCATCCTCGTCCGGGGCGTTCAGGTCCTTCCGAGTGGCCTCCCTGAGAAGGTCCAGGAAGCCGTCCCGGGCCGCCTTGTGGTACCTGTCATTCATGGTTCAGGAGCAGCGCACCATCCAGCCCGTTCCGTCCGATCGGCGTCATTTCCCAGCCATGGAGCGCACTACAGAGCGGTGTCAACTTGCGCCGCTCTTCCACCTCCAGTGCGCCTCTAGACGGCACGGTGCCGCGGACAGAGAGGAAGGGGAAAGGGGGGGGACTGCGGTAACCATGGTAACCAGGGACGCCAAGCGATAACACTGCTCCCGGTGGCCACCGCAGAGCACACTCTTGAACGTCTCTCTCCATCGGCACAGTCAATTTCAATTTCAAAGAACTTTGGCTTTCCAGTCAGGAACCTACGTAGGCTTACATTACTTAAAAATAAAATAATTAATTAAAAATAATAAAAATCCACTAATTTAACACTATTTCCACTAATAATTAAAGACATATATTTGATTTAAAAAAAATAAAAAAAGGATTATTTCTAAATTCACATTAAAAATGTGTGAAATGAATGTAGTGAAAAGTGACCATTTTTATTTGATAAAACGAACAACCATACTGTTCGAAAACAGTAAAAACTGACCATGACAGTTTTCCAGAATCCAAGGCGATGTCTTCAAAATGCTCTTATTGTCGAACCAACAGTCCAAACGCGATTGATATTCCATTTCCAATGATATAAAACAGAGGAAATCTCACATATGAGAAGGTGGAACCAGGGAGTATTACTGGAGGTGGAAGATGACTTGCTGATATGTCATGGGGGCCTTCATTTCTGCAAAGGATCACTCAACTGATAATGGCAATCAAAATCTATTTTTGACAAATCAAGTACATATGTAGTCACTATAACATCTTGTTCTTCCATTGTATTAAGAAAGTTAAAAGGGAGAGGGCCTTACTGTGATATCACATATAAATATAACCGCTATGGCGCGCTCCCATCAGGGGCAGTCGTTCTATTTGAGATGGTCAGAAACTCTTAGTCTGATATTATATGAAGACTCTATAGTGTGTGTCCCAAGATGTGTGATGTCCTCTGGTCTATCTGTGGCGGTACCTGAGTGGAATCCCCAGCCGCTTAACCCTTCTGTAGACGGAGAGGGTGTTTGCAACGTGACGATAGTTGAACCACAGTCTAGATGTGCGGACCTATTTGGATACGAAGGACAGAAGAGAATGCCAGTTCAACACATTATCATCAACGTGTGACTGTGTTCACCCTCTTTCCTTGACCAGTCAGCGGCACTGCCCGGTTGTCGTTGTGTCCACTACTGAAGAACTGTCCTGCTTTGTCCTTTAACACATGGGAGGGAAAATAAATCTTAGGATGATATTTCTCATTTCGTATGATTTCCGTTATAAGAACCTAACATTTAAAATCATATGTGGTTAGCTGGCGTGATGACAGCTAAACCTGCTGAGGAAATTACATGTAAATTGCAATTAAAGAATGTATTCCACCAACAATTCTGAGGCGTGTAATAATCTGCACTTACCTCGATACTATTGCCACACGCTGGCATGTACGGGGAAAACAAACACATTAAAGTGAGAATTTTTAGTACAGTGGCTATAGCCATTGTGATCACGAAAGTGAAGACAATGACCCGATGACCGAGTACTTCCGGAAAGGGACGGATTCGTTTCTTAACAGAAAAGACCCCAAACTCCGATGAAAGGGTGATCTTCTTTTATGGTATAAATTTTTTTTCCCTTTTACTTAAGTAAAAAGTACCACACCAAGATTTCTACGTAAGTAAAAGTATAAAAGTACTTGCTCTTAAGTAAAATTACTTCGAATTATCATACGGCATAAAGTTCCTATTGTTCCTTATATTCTGCAGTGGAGTCATAGTAACTTACAAATGTATATAAATCCTGTATACAAACATAAAAATGTAGATGTTTGCTTTGAGGGGAGTAACTAAATATATCTCCACTATCACCGAAATGGAATATACTTAAGTAGGTACATATACTTGAAAACACTTGTAGCCTACTTTGTTACATTCCACCATTGGCCTGTGGTATTTGAAACTACAAACCTGTAGATGTACATGGAGGTCATTGTTTTTCTCAAACCATTACAATAATACAGGAATGAAAACGTTATTTAACATTAACAGTAAGATAGTAGAATTGCAGATAAAAGGCGTTCGTTGTATGACCTCTCTAAGCCCCTTTCACACATGCAGTGAGTCTATCCCTGAAATGTTCCAGAACATTTCCTGCACGGGGTCATGTGTGAATGGGAACTAGGATCAATATTCCGGGAAATCTGTACTGGCTATTTCCCACCTCAACACCTAACCGTTCCCTTTAAATAACAAACACAGAGTTGTATATTAATGCTAGCTAACGTAGCTATCTATAAAGTTAGCTAGCCTGGCTAAGAAGCTATAGCAGATGCGCTGGTATTGGCAAGTTAAGAAGTCAAAACCTTCTGAAATGATATTAACAAGCATTAAACCTCATTAAACACTGTTTGACCACAACATTGTTCGCCTTACTGTAATAAACTTTTTCCAAGAGCCGGTTGAAATGCCGCCTTCTACCTGTTCTGCCACTACTCTTGTCGATCCGGTCTGAACTCGGAACTGGTTTGAACCGGTCTGATTCGCGGGCTCGTTCCCACGGTTACAGACCGTAAATGCTTTGATTCCGCTGACCAATCATGAGTTAAGTGACACCTGAGTGTGTCTCCGGAACGGAGCCGTAAAACAGGTGTGGCTGTAATACGGATCTGCCGGTCTGCCGTTAGAAGACGAACTCGCCGTTAGAAGATGGTAAATTGTGGCCATGAAGAGACGCACGTGGTCAGCAACAATAGGCAAAATAGGCTGTGGCATTCAAGCCATGATGGATTGGTATTAACGGGCCCAAAGTGTGCCAAGAAAAGATTCCCCACACCATTACACCACCAGACTGGACTGTTGACACAAGGCAGGTCGGATCCATGGATTCTGTTGGTGCCAAATTCTGACCCTACCAGTGTGCCTCAGCAGACAGTGCTCTCTCATCAACAAGGCCTTTCCGTCTTCAGAACTCGCTCACTGGATGTTTTTTGTTCTGAGGAAACTCTAGAGGCTGTTGTGCGTGAAAATCCCAGGAGATCAGCAGTTACAGAAATACTCAAACCAGCCCGTCTGGCACCAACAGTCATACCAAGGTCGATAACACTGAGATCACATTTTTTCCTCATTCGGATGGTTGATGTGAACATGAACTGAAGCTGCTGACCCGTATCTGCATGATCTGATGCATTGCACTGCTGTCACGCGATTGGCTGATTAGATAATTGCATGAATAAGTAGGTGTATAGGTGTTCCTACTGTAATAAAGTTCTCAGTGAGTATATCACGAAATGGTCTATACAGCCAATTCAAAGTCCAACGTTATATGGACACTATGTGCACATAATATGTGCACATTTAATATGATACTTAAACTCTTAAGCCCTTAAAGGCAAACAAAAAAGTTTTTTTTGTTGTTTTTGCTTGCCTTTCATGGCTTGTAAATGTTGACTAAAATTCCCTTAATATCTGTATTTCCTTCTATTCCTTCTATTTATTTGTACATTTTAGGCCATATCTTATATATCTCACATATCCTTAATGCCGACTGTAACGAATCGTGTGTCACCGATAGCAACGTTTTAATTTCACAGCAGTGCAATATCACTGAAAGACATGATCAATAATAGTCCTAATGTCCTAATGGTATGGATCTTTTATCAAATCGCACATCAGTTAATATTTTCCACATCATCATTGAGTTTGGGATATTCTAACACAAACTTTAAACAAATAATAACAATAAATAAATTAAACATCCTTGTAGTCTATATCATCCATAACCATACTTCAGACAGTAAGTACTTTTTTAAATTATATTCCTCAATAGTCTGAAAAAATAGAAGGAAAATAAAATTATAATAGTCCGAACTGTCCCTTTGTCTTTCAAAAGGTCAGTTGAACTCATTCAACTCATTTGCAAGCCAAGAGTCATTGAAGGTGTGGGAAGGTTTGTGTTTATATCTGGTGATCTGCTGCCTGCAGCACTTTGCAGACTGAAGCAGAGTCCTTGGCTGGGACCCTAAATAAATCCTTCACTTTTAAACTTCACTTTTAAACTCATAAATGTCTCATCCTTTTGCAAACGAAGCCGTCTGAGTTCTGCAGGGTTTGTCATGATGTAATAACTCACCCGGGTTCGTGTCGGTATGCAGCTGTCCTCACAGACGTGTTAAATATGATATTAAGACTTGCCAAAGTGATAGTCAAAGTTCTTAAGTATGAAAGCATATTTCATGTAAAATTCAAATTGAAAGAGCCCAATTTGCAAAATGACAATGCAATTTAACTTTTCATTTTGTGCCAACATATTGCACATTTAAGTGATAAATGTAAAGTTAAATGCAAGATTGCATTGCCATTTCTGCAAACTACATTTCAATTGGGAATTGACATGCATCCACACGGGTGCACTTCCTGCTCTGTTGAAACTTGCATAACAATGTACCTTCATGGTCTCCAGACTTAATAGGCCCACTAACAGGCATTTTACAATCCTGTGGACCGAGGTGTGTCTTTTTTTTAAATCAGGTATCAATAGCAGTGAAGGGCCTATAGAATTTCCTGCAGACTGTGGAAAAAGATAATCCATTTCTTTGTGTGACACGCCCATTGATAGAATTTGGAAGATGGTGTGATGTGACGATGTGACATTCGTCTAAGGAAGGACGTTTTTGGAGAAATTGCGGATGAGCTTGCTCAGTATAATGACCACATTGTTTTTCATGAAGGATATAATGAACCTAAAAAACACTGTGGAAAAAAACATAGGCATAGCATATTAGCCTAGATTTCTTTCCTCAAACTTTTATATGTTATTTATTGTGATGCATTGTAAAAACTTCAAGATGGATGAATGACATTTAAACTGTGTTATCTAATATCAGAAAGTTGCTGTTAACCACGAAAGGAACCAGTTTCTTGTATTTTCTATGTCTGGGGAAACAAAACCCACAGAAATGTACAAAGTGTTTTCCAAGAAAACTCTTTTGAACTTTACATGAATATTTTGTGCAAAACACTCTGTGTGTGGTAATAATATGGTGTTGTTCATAACAGATTTATTGACATTTATGACCCTTTGTACACAAAGTCTTAGGCACAGCAGAGCAGCTGGGGATGGATATAAAAGCCACAAAGGCTCAAACTGCCTCTGGGGATCACACATTACCAGGTAGGTGTCTAAACACTACGACTCCCTTGCGTCTTTGTAAAATCTTTGTTGGTGATTTATTTGTTTTAAGTAGTGTGACATCCTTTTCATAACCTTGTCTTATCTTATGATATGGGTATTTGCCTTAATGCAATTCACAACAGTGAATTTTTGTTAATGGTTATTTAGAAAGAAACATCAGATTTGTGTTTGAATATCTTGATGGAATTGCAAATTTCCATTGATGCTATAGTTACTTGCTGTGAGGCAAAACCAAATTAAAAGGAAGGTTGATGAGGATCTCCACTTTTGTATTAAACTGGTTAGGTGACAAGGTTTCAGGGAAGTGGGGGCGGGGGTGACTAAAAGTGGGTGTAGCTGTCAGACCTGTAACCTCTAAAATAGACGTAGAGATTGAAAAATACTCACTCAGGATTAGATCTGCAAAGGGAATATGTGTTTGCACGCCGGCCCCCCATGCAATTGCTTGACCACCGGAGATCCATGTGAACCATGTAGGATGACAGTCAAAGACAGGGAGACGGAGGAAGCCCATCTGTCCAACAACATCAACTTTGTGGGTCAAGTGAGCAGCATCAGTGAACCAGACCTTGGACTCTCCTCCAGCGGAACCGTTAAGGAACGGGGCCGCACCCGGGGCTGGCTGCTCTCAGGGATCATTTCCATAAATCTCCTGATCCTGGGCTGTGCCTTGGCGAGCGGAACTGCCTTCAACAATGTGGCCATCACCTCCGCCGACCTGCAGGTCTTCCTCATTATCCTTCTTCTGCTGACCACCATATGGATGCTTTATTATCAAATCTACACGTCCAGGGAAGACCGGGCTATCCTCTTCAAGGATGCCCACGCTGGACCTGTATGGCTCAGAGGTAACTTCCTTTGTTTCCTGTAAATTCATATTTTCTGAAGAAGTATTTTTTATTATGACCATTTCTTTTTTCAACAGTTTGGTGATTTTTCCTGTGTTTGTTTTCTTCAGCCGGACTTGTGCTATTTGGCGTTCTCAGTCTCATTATGGACATTTTCAAGATCGCCAACTATGTGGGTTACCTCCACTGTGATTCTGCCATCAAAGTTGCCTTCCCTGTTGTGCAAGTTGTATTCCTAGTTGTTCAGGTATGACAATAGTCTATTATTCCTCCTAGGTCTTGGTTAAAGATGAACTATAAATATTCATTTCGGAATTATTATCGTTAAATAATTAATGACAATTTCTGTAAAACTATGGTTATGATTTTCAGACATACTTCCTATGGATCCATTCGAAGGATTGTGTGCAGCTGCAGAAAAATTTTACACGGTAAGGTGATATGATGTTTCCTGTGTAGGCCTACATTGCATCATAGTCATACTTGTCTTATGTTTGTCATTGATTTTTAATTACATTCATTCATTGCTTCCATCACGTCCGACTCTTTATTCCCCTTTTATTCAGCTGTGGACTGATGCTCACCCTTTCCACAAATCTAATTTTGTGGATGACTGCCGTCACTGAGGAGTCTGTGCACCAAACAACCATCCCAGAATATTCAAAAAACACCTCAAAATATTCAGGTCGAATCATGTTCCATATGAGAGGTAATTAAGACAGATGAAGTGAACAAACTATATGAAGTAGTCGGACAAAAGCGCAGCTATATAATCATATTCTTTGTGCTCTCTTGTGTCTTTCAGCAAGCTACGGAGATGACAAATGCAAGTGTAGCTATTCCTCCTGCAGTATTTTTAAGGACGCGTACTACTACCTGTACCCCTTCAACATCGAGTACAGTCTCTTCGCGTCGGCCATGGCCTATGTCATGTGGAAGAACGTCGGACGGATAGCCGACGAACACCATCAGAGCCATTCAAAGTTCCGTGTGAAGGATGTAGTTCTGGGGCCCGTGATGGGCATTCTCCTGGTGGTGGCGGGTCTCGCCACCTTCATAGTGTACGAGGTGGAGGTGGAAAGCGACGACGACGACACGAAAGACCATGCGGTCATGATGCACTTCATCATGAATGTGGTGATAACGTCCCTGATGTCTGCGGTGACGGTGGTCGGCTGTGCGATCTACAGGATCGACCAGAGGGACCACGTGTCCGACAAGAACCCCACACGCAGCCTGGACGTGGGGCTGCTGGTGGGAGCG
Source organism: Cyttopsis rosea (assembly GCA_900302355.1). Taxonomy (NCBI): domain Eukaryota; kingdom Metazoa; phylum Chordata; class Actinopteri; order Zeiformes; family Parazenidae; genus Cyttopsis; species Cyttopsis rosea. The sequence continues at coordinate 2,802 of OMKR01044894.1, read as the reverse complement.
TCCATCGGACAGTTCATCATCAGTTACTTCACCATTGTGGCCGCGGTCGCCACTAAAGCCAAGAACTACCTGGACGCCCTGAACCTGGCCTGGGCCGTTCTGACCGTTATCCAAATTGGCCTGCAGAACCTTTTCCTAATCGAGGGTCTTCATCGGGAGCCTTTCCACGAGCCGCAACCTCTCACCGTGTTCACAAATCCATATGTAATTCAAGGGAGCAAAGAGTTGTGCAGTATTGAAAGCTTGGACTCGAAATCCAGCCCAGAACTCCTGGCTGACAATCCTCATTGCCTGCACGGCGCTCAGATGCCGCACTCCGAGGAGCATCGGCCGAAGCTCAGCTGGAAGAGGAGGGTGCTCAAGGAGGTGTGCGCCTTTCTGCTGCTGGCCAACATCATTGTGAGTAACGTTCTTTCTCACTCGCTGACTCTTGAGCATTTCTGTTGTCAAAAGGTTTTTTTTTTAAACGCGTTCTTTCCGACAGCTCTGGATCATGCCTGCGTTTGGCGCCCGTCCCCAGTTTGACCACGGGACCGAAACTGAGTTCTACAAATTCTCCCTGTGGGCTGCCGTTGTGAACATTGGACTGCCTTTTGGAATCTTCTACCGCATGCACTCAGTGGCCAGTCTCTTTGAGGTGTACGTCATCTCATAACGCCGTGAGAGGAGTGTGCGAGCCTGACTGTTTTAACAATCTACAAAGCAGTTTTGGAAATGTTGTTTTGCTTTAGACATACTCTGTATTGTCGCAATAGACAGATGAAGCAGCACCAACCAACACAAATGAAAAATATTTTTATATTTTAATGTGCAATAATTATGGCGATTAATCAGTTTTTTTTGTATTGTGATCAGATTAATATTTTCAATTTGTACAACTGCAAATTGTATACTATTGCAGATGATGATGATGATTATTATTATTATTACATAAGCTATTAAATTAATGGACTGTGGCGTCGCCCTTGGGTTTCTTGAGAGATGATTTAAAGCCTAGAGTTTGGCTTTAGGCTCGCTGCCTAGGTTGAATTACAATCCACAGGGTTCCTATGCAGGGTCCCTCCCTACACCCTACCTGGCACAGTGCACTGCCAAAATGTCCCCATTCCGAATCCCTTGTCTTGGCACAAAATGCGGACACGGAACATGATGTACAGTATTTTGCGTGAGGAAACAACTCGTAAACACAACAGAATGTATGGCGAGTAACTGTATAACTGTGTGGTGAGTGAAGCAAATGATGCCATCTATAATAAACAATGGATGACTGTCTGTAATTGATATGTAAACTGAATAAAATGTGACTGGATTTAACTTCATGAACTTTTAGAAGAAGTGAACATAGATACTGAGACCCTAGGTCTTAAAATAATTATTGACTATTTCAATTGATTAATTTCTTCGTTTTCACTTTCGCATCATGGACTTAAAGGTCAAGTGTGTAGAATTTAGTGGCATGAATCTGAATGAATCTCCCGTCACTCTTCCAAGCGTGTAGGAGAAGCTACGGTGGCCGCGAAACTCGCAAAAAACACGAAAGTCTGTCTCTAGAGCCAGTGTTTGGTTTGTCTGTTCTGGGCTACTGTAGAAACATGGCGGTGCAACATGGCTCCACCTCCATGGAGGCGAACCGCTCCCATGGAGATATAAACGGCTCATTCTAAGGTAATGAAAACACAACGATTTGTATTTTCATGGGATTATACACAAATTAATACATACTTTATATATTATATTCCATTTCTGCGAAGTCCGTTCCACGAGATGCCACTAAACTCTACACACTGCACCTTTACATAAAAGTCCATGTGAAGTAATGGCTGCACCCTGAGTCATGCTGGCTGGCAAGGGTGACACTTTACATCTCATTTTGATATGGCTGGAATGGTAAAAGCAACATATGACACTTTGTACTATAATCAGGGAGCGGCTGCTTGGCATGGTATTAATTCCTCGTGTTGCTCCCTTGATAGCAAGGGAGCACTGAGCTGTTGAACTGCAGCGTTTCTTTATCAAATATCAAAAAGCTTTCAAAACTTTTCATTCAAGGAAAAATGTCCTTAAAATTTTATAAATGAATTAAAAGAAGAAGAAAAAGATATATATATATATATATACATACGGTATATAGATTTATTTATCTATTTATTTATCTATTTATCTATTTATCTATTTATCTATTTATTTATTTATTTATTTATTTATTTATTTATTTATTTATTTATTTATGTATGTATTTATTTATTTGGCGGCACGGTGGCTCAGTGGTTAACACTGTTGCCTCAAAGCAAGAAGGTCCTGGGTTCGATTCCCGCCTGGGGCACTGTTGGCACCGTGCTCCGGTGGGTTATCGCCCAATCAGGGGCCTTTCTGTGTGGAGTTTGCACGTTCTCCCCGTGTTCGCATGGGTCTCCTCCAGCATAAGGACACCGACTAAAAACGTGCAGAACACTTCCTGTCCTGTCCCTGACCACGGCACGGACCCACCACCTGGAATTGGTCCCCGGGCGCCGACAAAGTGAGGGCTGCCCACTGCTCCTGGCTGCCCCTGGAGGAAGGACGGCCAGGATGGGATAAAAGCAGAGACTGTATCTCATCGTTCACCACTCCTGTGTGTGTGTGTGTGTGTCACCCTCCGCATGTGTGTGGTTAACGTGATCAATAACCTATGGCCCTATAGGTTTCAATGTATTAGGCCGGTAGGTGAGTAGAAGAAGAAGGATTATTAAACACACATTTAACCACACGCATGTGGAGGGTGACACACACACACAGTGGCGAACGATGAGATTTAGTCTCTGC
>OMKR01044893.1:0-11913 GCA_900302355.1 Cyttopsis rosea | reverse complement strand
GACCTCTGCGGAATTGTTCACGATTCGGCTGTTTTTTTTAAAATGAAAAACGTCCCAAAAACTATAGATAAAATAAGGAACAATGGTCATTTTATGTTTCTCCAACAAGGACAATTCTTTATTTTAAGGGACGGATGGCAAGGTTATTTATGTAATTTTTTCAAGACGTAAATTATTTTGCTAAGTAAACAGCTCCACCATTTTAATGAAAAAAAAAAAGGCCCCACACAGCCCCATCAATCTATATACAGTAAATGTCACAGAGATGAATCAGAGATGTTGCAATATGCTTCAATAGGCTTTTTTTTTTTCAGAGTAATTCCAAATGCACAAAACAAGTGACAATCTACCTTGTGGGAGCTTATACATCTCATATCTGGCACGTCACAGCAACAAACAAGGTTCAAACACATTTATTTAAACACATATAATGTGGTTTTGAACTACAGAGAACCAGGAAAAAAGACAACAATTCAGTGCGCAATAGTCAGTTTGATTTTGACCAAAAAAGCTCAGCGGAGGGCGGGAGTGCGAGCGCTGGGCAGCGGAGGGTGTGCATGCAAGATGCACGGAGGGTGTGTGTGTGTCGTCGTGTGAATGTGTCATCCTAAAACCTGTTAGGACGACACACTGATAGCCCATTAAGCGTGAACAAAAAGGTTCACTGTGATGCAAATGTATTTGGGCTCTCCCAAGCTAAGCAGCAGATGTTTGTGAATACACACAACCCGGTATCACGCTATTTCGTCCTCATAGTCAAGATGATTAATCGCAATCGCAATTTCGCAACACACAGAACAACATTTAAACCAATGATTGTCCGACTATGTTTGTAATACACAGAACGACATTTAAACGGAGACCACAGATACGTACAGTGCACGTCCTCTCGTTATTTATACGTCAAAACAACAAATGCCGCAAAGGGTAAATGCGGGCCCATGTTGGAGAGGGATGTGCCTGGCACCGTTGGATTTGACTTTACAAATAGATCTGATTTGACCCCAGACATACCCCCTAACTATCCCCAGATAGGTTGCACGAGTGAAAACGTCTTCAAGGCCTCAGTGCCTCAATTCAGTTACGTTTATGCGCCTTTACCCTGAACCGTTAATTGGAGGTGTTTGGGTTATAGCTTGTTTGATTTGTCTCGATGAGAACATGTAATTTGAGTCCTTGTTTGTCACCTACTCTATCATGAAGGCCTGCAAAGGTCAAAGGTTAAAAAAAAGGTTGGATTTATTTAAGCCCCGCCCCTTTGTCCGAGAGGGACGTGCATGGCACCGTTGGATTTGTCTCGATGAGTAGATGCGATATATATGGTTTATGGGATGAGTAGTTCCTTTTAATGTACACAATCTTGTATCTTTGCCTTTTTTCCATTTTCCAATTTAATTTTGGCTCCAAATCAAATGTTTTATGGTCACAATTCATCTCATAGTTGGTTGGCTTGGTTCCAGGCTCAAAACTCTTTCTATACTGTAAGGATTGTCTGAAACGTGTGAATAAATGGGAAATTCACTTCCTGAAATGTGGAGCCAACGTGGAGCTCTATAACCAGACGATATTATCATATTTATAATCCAAAACCGAGGCTATACGTACAGTATATCATAAATAAATGCTGACATTTATATACAGTTGAATTGTATCTATGAATGAAATTCACTCACCTTTCATCATAAGGGATGTGGATAGTTTTAGTTTTTGAGGATGTCTGGGGCAATAATCAGAAAAATCGGTGAGTATCCATAATACACAGCATTTACCCTTTGTGGCATTTGTTGTCAGGAAACACACACCTGGGACACATGGGACACACTGGGTTTTTGTTTCATTCATTCCATTAAGCAGTGATTGGATCCCTTAACTCAGTTGTTCTATGTCAGGAGGCTCCACTCCTTATGGGCTACGCTCCTATTGGTGTATCTCCAACGCGCATGCGCAAGTACTGAAAACTTATTAATTCACTCTTCACACTTCAGCCAATCAGGATGGAGCAGCATAGCCCTATACAACCCGGAAGTTTTGCCATCTTGTCCTCTTTTTCAATTCAGCTGCGACTGAATGCGTTCATCACTCACTCCAATCTCAGGATTTCCATCGCCAAGTCAAGCTGGAACCTACACGCTTTGTCTACATCTTGATGATGATTACTACGCCAACAACAACCTTTTTAAGATGGGCTGGCGGGGGTCGTGCTCCCATGGTAGATGTTTTTATCTGCCTTTGAGCGGAGCACACTCCCGCCGGGCTCATGGATCTGCCGCTGTATGAGGCATGTTGCACCATACTAGCCACCGAGAGGGCCTACTGCAGCGAGTACTTACGGAACGCGCTGCAGAGTACAGCAGAGTGAGTGGCCCCAGACCCCCCACATACACAGTAAGCTCTGGGCCCTCCTCAGGTCTAGGCTTTTATAATAAGCATCCATTGAAGCAAGCGGCTTCATGCCCCTTCCCGTATAGAAGGAGCATTGAGCCCTTCTTTAATGAAAGGAATAAGGGTTTATCACCTCCTAACTCTCTACGGCGACAGACTCACTCTGAGCATGCGCAGTGTGAGGTTTATAGAAAGGCTCCAGACCTTCAGCTCTCCCCTACAGTGTGGCCCGCTGAGTGAGCCCAGACTCTCCCACACAGACGGGGAGCTCTGGGCCCTCCTCGGGTCTACAGTACGAGTTTATAATATGCGTCCATTGAATCGAGAGGCTTCACGCTCTTTCCCGTAATGAAGGACGTGGGGTTTGCAATAAACTGGGAGAAGAGCACTCCCATACCAAGTCAGCAGGTGATCTATCTGGGTCTACAGTTAGACACCGTGCAGATGGGGGCCTGGTTATCCGAACCACGGAGAGTGGACATAATATCTGCCCTCGGGCTCCAGTTGAACGTGCACCACCGATTGCGGGTGTTGGTTGTGCCACAGTCCCTCAACAGGAATCTAGCCTACTGGAGAGATCCCCAGAGCCTGACAAAGGGCATGCGTCTGGACTGAGTCTGCCTTTACACACAGGTTTTCACGGACTCCTCCATGACAGGATGGGGCAGGACCTGTCGCATTCAGGTGATAGTCCACACGGCACATCAACCTCTTGGAGCTGGAGACTGTGTTACTGGTCCTGAAGCACTTCAGACCCCTGGTGCGGGGCCAGGATGAGCATATCAGGTCAGACAACCGGGCATACATCAGGGGTGTGAGGTCACCAGCACTCCATTACACAGCCAAGAGGCTGTGGAAATGGGTGCTGCGGTGGCTTCGCTCTCTGTCGGCGAGCCACATCTCAGGCCACCTGAATGTGGGAGTGGACCTCATGTCGCGGGGTGGACCCCGCAAGGCAGATTGTCATCTTCACCCGGATATAGTGCTCCAGTTGCGGAGACTATTCGAGACAGCACAGATGGACCTATTTGCATCGAGGGAGACTGCTCAGTGTCCTCTGTGGTTCTCCCTCCACACAAGTGATGACCCCCTGGGGGTGGACGCGTTCGCGCACCCCCCATGGCCGAGGGGTCTCCTTTACACATTCTCACCTCAGGACTGTTGCCCAGACTGATAGAGCGTGTGCGTCTGGAGGGGCTGTCAGTGATACTGGTATCCCTTGATCGCCCCAGGACACTTGATTCACAGAGCTCCAACCACTGGTCCATGGCAGATCCCCAATGGTGCAGGCTTGAACAGCACGGACGCACGGACACCAAGTGGAACGTGTTTGAATGATGGTGCGTTGACAGTGATGTCAACCCACCTGTGCTGCGGTGTCGTGCCTATATTGGAATTTCTGCAGTCTCTCATGTAGAGCAATGAGAGAGAGCAATTTATGCTGGTTATGTTATGGTAATTGTATCACGATGGCTTATGAGTCGGCAGGTCAGCATGTACCGACTGTTCTCCATGCCCATTCTACTTGAGGTGTGGCAGCCTTGACTGCCCTGTTTAGAGGCGTAGGGCTTTTGTAGGATGGTGTCTTGGTTGTCACCATCTCCTTTTGTCCAGTTTTACCTGTGTAATGTCTCCGCAAGGTCCCTTTCCCAGTCTGTGCTCAGCATTGCGGTCGAGCAGACTTAGGGGAGTTTTTTCTTTCATGGGATTCTCTGATGTTCTGCCTGTGCTTAGTGACTAACACTCTCTCTGTGTATACAGGGTTTGTGGTGTTAGTTGTTCCCCATTGGCCCTTACTTTGGAACGATGGATTGCCAGGGTCATGGTGTGCGTTTTTACATTCACTATAGGCTTTGGCTGCTTCAGCCTTCACCCAGGACCTTTACACAACTGTAGTGTGTTCGGGTCCAGCGGGGAGTATAGTATTGGGGGTCTCCACCCCTGGTATTCCAATAGGAGCATAGCCCCTAAGGGGCGGAGCCTCTTGACATAGAACGAGTTACTGTAGCTTTGCAACTACAGTTCTATGAAGGAGGCATAGCCCCTTGGGGTTGATACATCACTGGACCCCATCAATCTTGCTGAATTGGTTTCAGAGGACAAGATGGCAGACCTTCCAGGTTGTATAGGGCTATGCTGCTCCATCCTGATTGGCAAGTGGATGAATACATTTTCAGTACTTGCACATGCGCGTTGGAGATATACCAATAGGAGTGAACTGTAGTTACAAAGGTACAGTAAGTCTTGTTTCATACAAGTAGGAAACTAACGGGAATAAATATAAAATACAATACAATATGATGCGGTGCCGGGAGCACCGCACACAAAAAGTTCTCACGCACCAGCAGCACAGCTGTAATTTGACACCAAAACACAGTCCAGACTCGGCATAGTGTTCTCGCTCCCTCCTAGAGTTTTACAAATACGATGATGATTAAAAGAAATTGTTGCCATATTTGCAAGTCTCGCGGGACATAGTTATAAAATGTAGTCGCCCTGTCTCCAAAAATGGTTGCAAAATGCGACTAAATGGTCGCAGTCTGGAGCCATGAATTACATCATCAACATCAATAGATACAAATAATATACTTCAAATTAGTATTTCCATAATAAACTGCTTTAAATTAAAAAAAATATTAACAATTTCCCCTTGCAACTATGTCAATGAATCATGTTAATTTAAAATCATATATATGATTTTAGATATGAATTTCAGCCATGATACGAGCAGGAATCTTGCATGGAGCAGCCACGGACCAGCCTGGGCCCTGTCATGGACCAGTCAGCCATTCTAGATGGCTTCTACTGTAAATAGATAACGGAAATTAGCTATTGTGTTGCAAGATCAAAATTGCAAGGCTGTACTAACTGATTCAGATTCATCAGTTCCTGCCAGAATAGCAGCTCTGTGTTCACACAAGTTTCACACAGAAAGTGAGAACCATAAGGCCATAATAATAAGCACAGCTATACGTGTTAGTGTTTTAGTCCTATGTCTCTTACTGGTAAATGGGTGGTATGCTGTGCGATTATTTCATTATAAAAAAAAGTGCGCAGTGGCAGGAAAAAGGTTGGAAAACTGCTCCAAATTGGCGTACATAGAGGTCACTGAGTAGACTAGAGTTGTGAAGAGGAAAGATGGATAAACACAATCTTAGCGGGGCTGCTAAAAGAAAAGCAAGACATTTAAAACAAAGTGGCAATATTGCAAAATGTCCCAGAAATTTAAACAAAGAATCCAAGCATTTTTACCAGATAGTGTAAAGGATCACCAGATAGTGGTCGGTCATTGCTACTGTCGGCAGCTGGCAGTTGCAGGGGGATTCTCTAATAACGATAGAAACAACAATAACATTAACAAAGATATAATGTTGACAACATGACAAGGACAGAGGTCTCAATCCTGCCCCCCTGGTCTGATAGTACGTAGCTCACCTACAGTACATGCATATGAGTGGGTGTGAATGAAAGTGAGAACAAGTTCTCATGGATGAGAGATGGTTGCTAAGAGTGAGAGTTAGGTCAGTTCCTCATGTTATCTTAGCAACGAACTTTCCAGTAGGAATGCCACATTTTTCAGGGACAAGAAAAAGAGAAGATCGAGTCAGAAGTGGCAAGCTTGTGACACGCCACCTCCCTTGGCACTACATGTGTTAAAAAGGTAGCACTTCTTACTTCAAAACCGCCATTTTACAGAGGTCAACTTGTGAAGGAATGAGATGGAGTATGTTTTATGGCCAGGTTCACACAAAGTATTTTTCTCTCAACTGCCCCTGTCTTCTTTAGATAGGATCATGTGAATGCTGAGCACCTTTAAGAGCAGAATTTTGTCATTTAATAGCTAGAAACCTGTGCACATCAGGTGGTTCTCTCATACAAAACATACAATCCCACTGCTTGAACCCGCTTTTGGATGGTGGATGGATAATCTCTTTCAGTTGCTTAATTGATTTGAGTCGGAAGAACAGGTTTTGGTCAACCTCTAATTTAAAATGACTTTCTAGTATCTCGTTGACCGAGTGAGTCGTTTAAATGAGAAAACCTTTCAGTAACCTGGTTAAACAGATAAGTACGTCACTAACAAGAGATTAAACAAAACAAGAAACAAAAATAATTCAGCACATCCCCTCTTTGTTTTATCAGTGGGGCCTTGAGAGCTACAGGCCGCCATGATTTATTAGACCTTTGACATGAAGAACTGAGGCCCCCTGGGGCTCACTGCTTGAGCACACATTTCTTTCTTATCTCTGTGGCTATAAAAACTCCCCTCACTCTGAGATGGAAGTCCACTTCATGAACTGGGAACTGCTGTGCTGTCTCTGTATTCAAATTTTGTTCATTAAACAATTGTGATTGAAGTCACAGCATTATGTTGTCTGTCATTCATTCACAGATCTGGGCCTATCCGTAGGTGGTGCCGTCTCCGGGCCTAGGTCGGGCATTGGGTTCACTAGTCGATCTAACTGGGACAAAAGGTGAGCAGAGCCATTTCATGAAATCTGTATTTGTTCATTGGCTGGTGGATCCTGTGTTCGGACATGGTCCAGTAGATCGCGTACCTCCTGTAAACAAATTCTAGAATCTGGTGACATAGTAACATATGGATGTGTGACATACAAAGGGGAAAAGGGGTACCAGAATTAAAAGGGTAAGCTAAACCCACTTGTGAGACAATATAAGGAGTCTCCATTGTAAAATTTTGGTATTGGCATCTGGTATCTGTGGCTATAAAAACTCCCCTCACTCTGAGCTGCATGTCCACTTCATGGGAACTGCTGTGCTGTCTCTGTTCATTTGTTCATTAAACAATTGTAGATTGACATAGAAAAACTACCGCCAACAGACAGTTACCATACAGACCTTTGATTCGTCATTATGAATTGTCATTAATATGCCATCTATATTTTAATTTTTTAGATCTTATTTATTTTGGAGGTACTGATGGTCTAGTTTTCGGGCTTTATTTCTCATCAGTTTCATGATGTTTTGGATAGTTAGGGCAGAGGACTGTGTCTGACGGCCTTTGGTTGGTTTTTGTTCTTGCCATCTTTTTGTTCATTCTTGTGTAGCGATTACACAATTCACACTCGTTAATATTGATCAGTCAATTTTGTTGTAAGTTCTGAAATCAGGGATTCGTTTCTGTATACGGTGCAATATTCACAGAGAATCAAAATACCCACAGACCACAAAATTATCGGCAATAAATGAAACCTTTATTATAATAAATGTTTCATTTATTTCATTTTGGCATGGCGTAGCTGTGTCGAGGACGATGTACCAGAGAACAGAAACCTCCCAAAGTCGCTTTGGCTCGATCTGGTGAACACGACTCCCGGTGGAATTGTCTCCCACTGGCGGGCCGCATTGAAGGTTCGGTCGAGCAAACGATATGGTGAAGCTCCGTCTCTCTCCGGATTCTGGACGATCTCCTAGAGCAGAAGCCGGCCTGCGGCTTTCTGCGGAGCATCTGGCAATGTTGTTGGTGGACGTCGGATGGTAGATGAACTGGCTTGTAAATAAATTCATCAAAAATATCTTACAAATAATGTCGTTGGACATTGATCAAAGGTTATTATTGACTTTAAAAGAATTAACTACAAATCAAAACGTCAGACCACGTGTTGCGCATTCACGCGTCCTAAAGCTTAAAAATTAAATAATAAAAATGTTTAAAATAAAATGTCTGAGATTATAAAAATGGGCATTCTGCTAATAACTGAAGTTCTGATGGCTCGAACTCCAACAGCGGAGTTCTCCCTATGTCACATGGTCATTCCCTCCTTGGCTCTTATCTGGGGCTGCTATCTCTCTGCTTCTCTCTCTCCCCTCTGCAAACGCTCTGGACCCTAGAACAAAGGGGTTTGGGGAATTTAGTAAGATTGCACTGGGCTGAACTTAGATCCGGTCTCCAATTAGAGCCCTTTTCTTGACTAATTCTAACATGGACGGACATTTAAGTAAATATTCCTCCAGCATATTCTTTCAATCTCACCACATCCAATGCTTTCAAGACTGTATCTGTATTTATTTTACATATTGTAACAATGTAGATTGGTACAAATATGTATAAAAAGAAAAGCAACAAAAATAAAACATTTGATCATATAGTGTCAAAGCATTTCCAAAACTATTCTAATGGCATTGAAACAAAATAAATCTGTATTTTGTTAATTTCCTATGACTGATTTAATTACTAAGTTATAAAGCCTAATTTCTAATATCAGGAATAATGCATGAATCGAATGATTATCTCTACGAGGTGTGAATTATATAAGAAAAGAGATTTCTAACCATTTAAACTACTCTACCTTTTATATAAGCATTTCATTCATAAAAGAAGAGATATAAAAATGCACAAGATTACTTCACAACAAAGAAAAGACTACAGAAAATTAAAAGTCACAAGTGGTTGAAATGGATTTTGGCAATGACATATGGACTACTCAACCCTAATTATGGTTATCCTAATCATAGGACGGTGGAACTTATACCCTTTTCCATGAAAATGTCTGTACATTAATATTATGTTGGCTACTGACTGATTCAAACATTATTTAATGGATTTTGGTTAAATGAGACAGTGAGATTGTTTTGCTCGGGAAATGCCAGATTTATGGCTGAAGCCTGGTTTCTTTCTGTACTGATGAAGAGAAAAGAGGGGTTCAGAGACAGGAAGGGGGAAGAGAAAGGAGTGGAGTGTGTCTCCTCTTTGTTTGTTCAACCATGTAGAGATGAGACAGGGAATATAGAAAATGTATGTCTCTTGTTTAATATTGTCCTGGTCCACATTATGTTGTGTCCTTAGAGTTTTATGGTTTTGTCCAGTCTTCCAGGTGTATTTCCAATAGAACAGTAAACAGAACAGACAAAACGAACAACACAGTTCACAGCCGTGGGTCCCTGTCCCATCTGGATTTTGACCTCTGGGTCATTAAGTGGTCTTACAGTTCTCTTTTGTTATCATATTAGACCATCTCTCTGTCCGAGTTTTACCACCCTGTAGTGTCACTTTGGCGCTTCAGCTGTTGTAAAGGAGGAAAAACAGAGTCTCCCAGATGGACCACCTCAACCTCTCTCAGGCCATTTGTTCCCCCACGGCCTCCCCCCTTCCTGTGAATTTCCACAGCAAAGGACTGGAGGGCCATGTGTATATCAAAACAGACCTGTCTATGGAAGACTGAGTTACTACCTCGAGTTCTGAAATAATATGAAGTAAAATGTAAAATCAAATGAAAGTGATATAATATTCCTCCAGTTCTAGTATTATATTCCAGTTATCCAATATTCCAGTTTACGTGTTTTTTGGGGTTTTTTTGCAACTGCAATGCATTGCCTTTTTTGTTGTCTTTTTGCATTTTAAAGGGGGATTTGGAAGCCTGGCACTTTGGATTCATTTTTTGTTTCATGTGTGATTATTGAGCAAGGACAGTGACGGGACACTTATTTTCTCAGAGGGACATTTAGGGCAGTGATATGAACTGTGAGGTTTGTTTTGTTTGGTTGTTCAAATAGTCATTTGTTGCAAGTCCAATGTTTGCGTACAAGTAGGAGTAATTTACATTATATTCCCGAACTTGATTTGAGGTAAATAGGCTGAATCTGTCAGCCGATTGTTACAAAATAATGAGTTAATGACGTCATTTAAATTAATACCAGAACTCTCCCTTATTAACTCCAGAGAACTATTTCCTCTTTTTCTCATAATAAAAAGACCTTTAGAGACGCCTTTGCCAATGATGCAAGCAATATATGAGAATCTTCTTCTCATTAACAATGACAGACTAATTTTAAATGAAAAGAAAAATTCAGCTGTATTTTTTCTTTGAAGATGTACTTTGTTGTAAAAACATATACTGTATAATTCTTCTGTGTGTTCTTTCAGGTCAGTCCATTACATACTAGCTTAGCTTTTGACCGTTCTTTTTGTTTTACTTACTCCTCCAGGTTCATGGAGATGAGGAGCGTCATTGAGAAAGCATTACCACAGGCGTACAAACATGAATTCATGAGATCAATAAGTGAACTATAAATTTTTTCAGTGTCCCAGACACTGTAAATAAGTTGGTAACCTTGTGTGTAAATCTTCCATGTTTATTATGGTCATTATGACATGTCAAGATGGTGACAATTATTTTGAAGAAAATTCTAAATGAAAGGCTGGAGGACATTGATGGGCTCATCACCACGGTGCGAGAGACACTTTCACCGCGCTTCAAAGTGTCCGCTGCCGGCCTGCCGGACAGGGCCAGCGCCCCACCGCCGGCCGCAAAAGAGTTCCAACCAGAGTTCGGGCCGAACCGGGCCGCCGCACACCTGCCGCCGCCCAGTTTTCCATTTTGACCAGCCGGAGGACTGGGACCTCCATCTGCCTCTGGTCCTGTGGGCATATTGGATGTCGGTGCAGGAGTCCTCCCAGTGCACGCCCGCATGAGCTGAGCTTATGAGCTTATGCTCGGGCATGAGCTGAGGACTCCAGTGGATCTGGTCTTCGGGCCCCCCCCGGACCTGGAGGTTAGAGGCGAGTCTGGGCATGATTACCTCCAGCACCTGAAGGAACGGCTCCGGGAGGTGCACAGTGTGGCGAGGGAGGCCCAGGGAGATGCCAGGGCCCGACAAAAGAGGGCGTATGACTCCCGGTGCCGGGGAGAGCACTTCGCAGCCGGGACCCAGGTGCGGGTGTACTTCTTGGAGCGCAAGAGAGGCCTGTCTCCGAAACTGGCCAGTCAGTGAGTCGGCCCCTGCACAGTGCTGGGTTGACTCACCGAGGCCCAAGGCGCTGCCTCCCCTGCCCCTGCCATGGGCCGGACACCAGACAGACCGGACATCGGGGGGCCAACCACTCTTGCCCGGCCATGGATTGGCCCAGGAGGGAGCTGCGGTTGCCCCAGCGGCTCCGGGACTTTGTGTCAAGGTCCTGGGTCACTGGGGACAGCTGAGGGCTGTGTGGCATCTTCTAGAACCTTCTAGAACCTTCTAGACTCCTCACGGTATAAATTGGACCTAAGGGTAGGAGCTAACTCTCTGAGTTGTTGTCGAGCCAGATACACCTGTGGTGAATGCGCTGTGGCTGTTGCCTAATAAAGTTGAGTTCCAGTCGATCCTGCTTACATCTCTACTTCACGAACCGATATGCTACAATATAATTCCACATACAATACATGCTTCTGTCTAATGTCCAGCGGTAATCCATTTCATTTCTGCCGTTGGAGCCTTAATTTATTCTGGCACTGAGTGGCATGGTGGATCAGCGGTTGATCCTGCTAGCTCATGGCAAGGAAGTCCTGGTGTAAAACCCAGCGACTGGCCTTTCTGTGCGGAGAATGTTCTTCCCGTGCTCGGGTTGGGTTTCACCCGGGTGCTCTGGTGGGATTCCATCCACACCAAAAGATGTGTCAGGGGAGTGAGTGTCAGAATATGCATGCCAGGCGCACACTACTTTCACATTTTCATAGCTGAGATTCGTTTAAATGCAGAGTTAGATATTCTGGGTGCATGCAATGAACTTTGCAAATTAAGAAATTTGCAAAT
>OMKR01044892.1:0-12460 GCA_900302355.1 Cyttopsis rosea | reverse complement strand
GAAAGAATCCTCCTTTTGTTTTTAATCTATTTACCCGCAGCGGCCAGATGACTCCAGGTTTGAAGTGCGTATCCCCCCTTGAATGTTTTACGAGTGCTTCTATTAAGAAGTTTTCAGCGGACAGTCTTTTGGCGCTTGCTTGACCCACTCGCACTAATCCCACACGAGAGAACGAATGACCATATATGGGGACCGCCCATTGTTCCGACGGCCCATTGTTCCCAAACCCCAATAGTCCGAAGAATGTCCCGTCAGGGTGTGTTCTAATTGTAGGCCTGCTTCACAGCCACTCATTGTAGGCAGATGTGCGCTGACGTTCAAAGTGAATTATAGCTAAAATATAAAAATAATAAATAAAACCTGACTCATGATCCTTACACCATGTTGTGCATTTTTGTGCATTATCCTCGGATAACAATGGTTACTGAACGGTGGCCCTGCCTATACCAGCTTTGTAAAGCTAATAAAGTCATTTCTAAGGTGTTCTTTTTCCTCTCTTTCCTTCTTCATTCTCCAATGGGCTAGAATTTATCAACGTTTCCATCAGTGTGTTATATTGCTGGGTTTTCTTTTTTCGGACTATTGGGGTTTCGGAATAATGGGCCGTCGGAACAATGGCACGGCGCCGCTTGCGATTGCTTACATTGCGACCATCGGCAGTGCGTACTTTACTCTCGGGCCAGAGAGAGCTTGGTCGATGTGGAGGAAGGAGGAGCGCGACCGGACGGGAAGCGCTGCTGTCGGGGACGTTTGCATCTTGAGAATGATTCATTCAAAATGATCGGTTCGTTCTTTTTCACCCGGCAGTGTTTGTTTGGCAAAGGTGAAGGGAAGGGGGACTATGGGTGCCTTCCAGGTCTACATCCATTTCACCCCCTATGCATTGCTAGTCTTCTTCTGCATCTTCTACTACATGGTCATGTAGCCGCTCCACTCGCGCTGTATCTCACAATGCATTGCGAGATACACTTGCCAGCATAGTCGGCGATTTGCGGCCGGCGGTTTGCTCGGTTTGGCTGTAAACACTAATTCCCGGTCTAAGGTGTTCAGTAGTTCAAATGTCCATAACAAAGAGTACAAGAGAACTGTAGGTCCTTCATTTTGACCGTTATCTCATATTTGCGCCCAGGCATTCATACATGAACACTGCTGTCATGAGAGGACTGGCCTTGCTGGGGCGTCGGTAAATCTGAGTGAAATTTTTGCAGTTCTGAGTGAGATAGTTGCGGTTTCAGCGTAAATAGCAGCAGTGTCTGATTCAGGAGAACGCTCCTCAGTTGGCTTTGTTGGAAGGCGACCGTCCCTTACGTAGGAGTTTACAGTTCAAGACTTGTAGGACGGCGCATGAAGGCTCCCATTGTTGTTGAATAAAGATACGTTGATACTTTGAGTTTTTTTACATTTGACACTTTATTATGGAGGATTTGTTTTGCAAATGCAGCCTTCATGATTTCTATTCAATATCCTCTACAGCAGTGATTCCCTGAAGTGCGGGCCACGACCCACTAGTGGGCATCAAGGGTATTTCTAATCTGGGGAGCGGGGAACTCAGTGTCTCCCAAAATTGAAGGGTGGTTGGCATTTGGCGCTAAATACAAAAATGGAATGGAATGGATCAACAAATGAGGCACCAAAAGATCAAGAAAAGCCTCCGGCTAAAATGACACAATAAGACTATTGAAGATGTTTGCATTGGTTCTGACTAAACAGTTCCTTTTCATGGGACGATTAATAAATGGGTGATGATATGCTCATCATTAAATGGTAATATGCTCCATTTAAAGGTGCAGTGTGTAGAATTTAGCAGCCACTAGCAGTGAGGTTGGAGATTGCAATCAACTGAATTCAAATCCGTGTCCGTGAGGAGAATCTACGGTGGCCACAAAAAGTCCCTCTCTGGAGCCAGTGTTTGGTTTGTCCCTTCTGGGCTACTGTATAAACATGGCGGGGCAACATGGCGGCGTCCGTGGAAGGGGCTCCAGCCCCCATGGAGATATAAACGGCTCATTCTAAGGAAACGAAAACACAAAGATTCTAATTTTTATGGGATTATACACTAATTAATACATACTTATGAATATTATATTCCATATTCCATTCCATTTCTGCCAAGTCCATTCCGCAATTATTGTTGTTTTGAAATGGATCTCATACTGAAGATACGATAGGACCTTCTTCATTAAAACCCAACTTTTCCATTTTTTTTTTTTACATTTTAATACAGTTCTCTAAGCCACGCTGCTTCTCACATTCACACTAAGTAGGAAGGAGTTATGGTAACATATAGGTCCTGGAATGTACCGCAGACACATCCCACATCTGATTGCCGCTGCGTATAACTGGCAAAACAAGGCATTTTTAACAAACCCTTTCATCGCTCTCATGCAAAGTCTTAAAGATTAAAGATGTTATGCAGAGATGTTCATAGGAATGTGCATATTATGATTTCCAATCTGTCACTCCCCGTCTCCCGGAGAGGTATCGGTCTCGACAACGTTGCTCTTCGGTTTCCCACGCGTTTATCTCACACAGCTTCGCATCATTTCCTCCCGTCTTGACAACCTGCTGGCTTTTCCAAAACACCTCTTGGCTTGCGTTAAATATTTTAAAAGATGATCATACAGCAATGAAAAGAAAATCACCTAAAACTTTAACTGCATCTAGGTGCATCCAGTCCAGTAGTGTCCCTGCCAGGCTATTCTGCTGGACTCACCTTCAGCACGCTGTAAATTAAAGGCTCTAAATCATGATTTGGAGAGGTGTAAGGCTGATTATAGGGACATCTGCTTCACAGGCTGCTGAGGGGTCTTGGGGTCTTTTTTTTGGGGGAGGGTGGTTTGGTCAGTGAGGACCGGTCGTCCCACGGCAGTGACGGATGACTTTCATCAAGACGTCCGTGGGCCACGGGGGAAATGGACACGGAGACCAGAGCCACTGGAGCCGATGTTTATCAACTCACAGCAACTAAACAGCCTGCCAGCTTGGAGAGAGAGGGAGTGCAGGAGGGCGGAAGACAGGGAGAGGGAGAGATAGCGAGAGAGGGGGATGGAAGGAAAGAGACGGAGAGAGACAGAGAAGAAGAATCTACCATTAAACTATTTCGGAACATCTGCACCTAATGTATGAATTCCTGGTAACGTGTCGGTTGAAATGGATCTGACCATGAGTGGGACGCTCTCCCGCTGTGTTTAAAACTGCAAAAAAATGATATGTCGGATATTAATGTTTTAAATTAAGGTTTTTACATTGGAAATGTTTGATAGACGACAGTGAATGGCTTAACAGTGTCTCTACACCTCTACCCTCATAGAAAAGTGACTTTTATGACTACGCAAAGTAGCGAATAAATTATAAAAAAATAACAATAAAATACAGAATATTCAGGCTTCAGGACCCACCTTTTTGCAAAACCCATGGACCTTTGCATTCGGCACGTCAGCGAGATGTTACTAGATAAATGTTGAACCTTTATTTTGAAACACAGGTTCTTGAGGGAAATTCCTGACTCTGAATTGCAGCCGAACACTGGTTTATTAGTAAGCAACTAGTCATAATTATTGCATTTATTAAACTATTATTAAACTACTATTAAACTAGTTAGCTTCATCTTTATGCTCGCTTAAGTTTTTATGTTATCAGGTTATTTATTAATCAAAAATGATTAAAAATAATAATAATAATAAAAAATATATATATAAAATAAACCAATAAAATTATACAAGAAACAAGGAAAAACAAATACAACAAACTTAAAACCTAATTTATTTGAATAATGAACCATGATTGGTTCGACCTTAAAGGTGCAGTGCGTAGAATTTGTCCATTTTGCGGAACGGACTTGGCAGAAATGGAATGGAATATGGACTATAATATTTGTATGTTTTAATTAGTGTATAATCCCATGAAAATAAGAATCATAATAAATGTTTTCGTTACCTTAGAATGAGCCGATTATATCTCCATGGGGGCTGGAGCCCCTTCCAATGGAGGCCGCCATGTTGCACTGCCATGTTTCTACAGTAGCCCAGAAGGAACAAACCAAACAATGGCTCTAGAGAGGGACTTTTCGCGTTTTTCGTGAGGTTCGTGACCACCGTAGCTTCTCCTACATGCGTTGGTTGCAATCTGCAACATCACTGCTAGTGGCCGCGAAATTCTACACACTGCACCTTTAAGAGCCAAAAAATCTAAGAGCCCCCCCCCCCAGAAATCATTGCAGATCTCTCTCTTTTATGAAGGACAAAGAGAGGAAGATGGCGACCGTGCACTAGTGACGAATATGAAGTAAAACAAAATACATAAAACAATCTGCGTAGTCCAAGTCACGCTTCCAAAGAGGAGGTAACGATAAAGAAATCACAGAGTGGAGCGGGGTCTCTACATATTCCTGCACGGTTCACAGCCCCCTGGTGCTATAATTCAATAACAGATGGAAACATCTCCAGACTCAGATGAAGACAATTAGCTGGAGTCACAGCTCTGGCGATGGGAGATGTGCCATTCTGCCCGCTGGATCTATTCCCCCCTCACAGCAGCACTGACTCCGTTTAGACCTCCATTAATATCCCATGAGGCACTGGGGCCCATGCATGATGATGATGATGGGGCCGTTAAGACACCTTAACAGTTTCTCCTTAAAATGTAAATTGTGTTAAGTCCGACACAGTCCGATTTTTTTGCATGGGTGGATAAGGTGTTTTGTGTCTGATTTGTGTATTTATGTGCTGTTTATAGATAGATAGATAGATAGATAGATAGATAGATAGATAGATAGATAGATAGACAAAAGTAGGCAGCAAAGCAAGTACAGTAGGACAGAACTGGCTACGCATCATATGGCAGAAAAGAAAATGGCAATATGCAAAAAGCTAGAATTTGCTGAAAATTTGTAATATTAAAAAATATACAATAAACCTAAAAAATAACAATAAAAATAAACCAAACAATTAACAGTAAAAATTGGGCAATATATCATAACCCAATGATAAACAATAAATTTAACAAAAAATTACAAAAAGCAATAAAATAATCCAATACACATAAACAAGAAACAAGAAAAACAAATACAACAAACCTCAAACTTAAAACCTAAAAATTGCCTACATTTAGAAAATAGGCTGTTTCCCTCAGTTAAACTCATCATAAAGATTATGATCAACGAGCCTTTCAATACGATCACCTCATCACCAATCACCTCTGATATTACAGATTAGATTATATTGCGATCTATTGATCCCCTCGGGAGACACTTCTCTGTTGCAATTAAGATAAACAAGGTCATAAGTGAGAAATACAAGAGGATAATAAAATTTTAAGTGGATACTGTATGGTCACAAATCTGTATATAAGAATCTAGATCACGATCAAGGATGGAAGTCAATTTGATTTCTGTTTTTGTCCCAGATTAGACTAACTCTCTCTCTCGCTGCCAGTCTGGTTAATAGGCTTATGTGACTAATAGGACGAGTTGCTCTGATTGGACAATATTCAATCCTGAAAATAATTGCTTATCTCTACAGCCACTCCTGAATGGAAACTCTTGGAGATTATTAGAGACTTTAATCTCTAATAACGATGTAATTGTTGCAGGATTGGCGCTCCACTGGTTCCAATATCAGAAGGAGAATAAAAGGGAATAATGTAATGTTAATGAATGGCAGCCAGGTTAATAAGGCCTTTCAGTCTTTACAAGCCAGTGGTGAGAAAATTATTCCCTGCGTTCATCTTAACTTTATTAGCAAAATGATATTGTGTCATAAAAATGCAAACGAAAAAAAGGTGGATGGAGGAGAGGAATATTGCAAAAGAGCATTAGGACTTTAATAGGTGCTTGGAAGAAATTACTTGCTATATGACCGGAAAGTCATAAATAAAGTAATAGCGGAGATAAAGGTTCATTTAGATTCCAGTGAAATATGAGTTTAAATCCTATAGCAACGCAATTTACAACATAATGTCACAAAGTTGTACATAAGAAAAGAGTTGACTTTAAATTTTGTACTTAGAAATTAATTTCGCCGTAACTAATTGTATAAGTTGATTCAACAAAACAAATTTTAATTTAAAACTGTTGAAATACTAGCATTATTGGGAGGACCAATTATTAAGAGGATCGAGTTACCCTGTAAAATTATTATATACATGTATGCGTTGGCCAGCCAAATTAAAATACAAAGATCTTAACTTAATAATAAACCTGAGCCCAAGACACCATACAATAAATAGAGTGACTGTAGAGGGAATATTCACTCCATAATTCCTCTAAATTCTAAATGTATTTCAAAATTGCCATTTTAGAATATTAAAAAAACAGAAACGGTCATTATTGTGACGTTGATAACAACCAAGTTCACAACAACTCACTGCTCACAACATAAAAGATTAATAGAAAAATAGTTTGGAGTCTTCACCGGATCACATCACCTACAGGATGTTTTCGTACCCCACCCATCCATTGTTACACTCAGTGTGTATTTGTGTGTATTTGTGCTTGTGCGCTGGCAGGTGTGTGACTGGGTGGGTGGCAAAACACCCGGATCCACGCCAGAAAAGCATCTGTATTCAACAATTTCTGAATTTGCACTATATTCTGTTGCGTTATTTAAAAAAATCACACATATTATATATCATCAGATAAATATCATTACATACATCACCGATATTACAAGGGAGTGGTCAAAGTTTAAAAAAAAGTGTCTGAGTAAGATATAATGTGCAGAATAATAGATAATATGCAGCATATAATAATATAAAAACACAGATGCAGAATCATAAACAGGAGGTAATATATGTATATATAATACTGACATAAAATGCACCGAGCTGTAGATGATCTAGTTATATTATGCTTCCATTTTCCAGTGGTGTAGATACAAAGGTGGAAGACTATTCTTTTTTAATTATTGTTTTAGGCACACGTCCAGATCTTTTCTGACCTTTGGCAAAGTATGGACTTCCCCGATGGAAAATACAACTTCCTGTCCCGGTCCCACTCCGGAGCCGGAGCTCCTTCTGGTCCAGGGGAAGCGGGTCCAACCCGAAGGCCGCAATATCAGCTTATTGTTCGTCCTGTTTCCTGAGAAACAAAACAAGAAAAAAAGAAAATGGCAGGAGCTGATATTGTGGCTAGAAATGTGTTTTTTCTTTTTGTTTGTTTGTTGGTGCATTGGCTCAGAAAAAGGAATATCAAGCAGGTATTGGATGAAAGGAATGAAAGGGACCAACAAATATTTTGAGATGAAGAGGGAAGATCAAAAAATCTTCTTTTACTTCATATTTGCAAGTGAAAAGAAAGTCGCTTAGTGTGTACACAATAAAGCGGGCTGATGAAATGAAAATAAAAACACCTTTATATACTCTGTATATGAGACGAAGGCGAAAAAGAAATCCTAACAACCTCCCAACAGGCTGGGCTGACAGATCCTTATTGACTATGTCCTTGTTTTGAACTACATGTTTCACTATTGACTGCCCAAAACCACTGGTTTGGCTGAATTCATACAAACTTTGAGGCGTCATTCCACCCGTAGATAAGAGCAAAAGAAAGAAAGAAAACAAATAAAACTCAAGTAGGTATTACTGTATAAATCGCCAGCGATCGGCTAATTTGGTATTGATCTTCATATCCCTCGGTACTCGCTCGACTCTCGCTCTTCACGCCCGAGTCTCCCGAGAGAGAGAAGACAGAAGAGAAAGAGAAGAGAGAGAGGAGAGGAGAGAGACACTTTTATTTGACTCATGACTCATCTACTGATTCCAGCGGCACAAGCACAAACAACTTAGTCATAATACTAATCATAATACTAATAAAAATAAAATAAAAGTCAAAAAATAAAAATATCATCAACCACACAAGAAAAAAAAGCCCCAAAGGGGGGGGGGGCATTTATTACACAACACCAAGGAATCAATCAGACACAGTGCAAAAGGTCACATTTCCCTCTAAAACAGAGCAACTGATGTCCTTGTAGAGAGAGAGAGAGAGAGAGAGAGAGAGAGAAAGATAGGAAGAGAAGAGAGAACGCTCAGACCGTGAAGCACACATGCCTGTTTTTTTAACTCTGCTCGGGTCCGAGGGGACGGACGGTGTTGAACCACGGGGGTGAGTTAGCCACAGCCCTCTGCTAATTGCCGGCTGTGGCGTAAATCGAAAAGATCAAGCAGCTAATGAGGTTTCTGTGAACCCGAGCCATAGTTTGGACACCGCCTTGTCCCCTGCAATCCCCAACTTATCATTTCTGGATCTCTAGACTCTAGATCTCACCCCCTTGCACTTTGTAGTATCCTACTGTATAGCATTGATCGACATGTTTAATTTTTAAGTTAACTTTATATTATTATCGCGCGGCTCTGTGGAATACTCCGTTCTTATTGGTTGAGGACGGCAAACAGCGGTTCCTCCCATCACGCCTACTGCCTACAAGATAATGCTAATGCTAGCTAGTGGCGAAATCTTGTGACACCGCATAGAAACGCCAATGGAAGACTTTAAGGTTTAGGTTAGGTACGTTTTTTTTGTTGTTGTTGTTGTAGGGCAATAGTTCACTACTTTGTTGCAGTGTTAGCTACTTTTTTAGTTATATAATCATTTGAAATCAATATTCCTTCTCAATGTATTATGTTAGCCGTTTTTTCCCGGTCGTTATTGCAAATTAACCCCTGACAGGGTGACCAGGACCTCGACGCGAAGCGCTAAGCTTAACTTAACATTGAAAGGATGGTTTGATGACACAGCCTGAACCTAAGCCCTCATACAGGCCAGGAAAAACCCTGAAAACCCCTGAAGGAAAAGGAATAAACCTTGAAAATGGACAGAAGGATCTTAAGAGAGATCCCCCTTCAGGGTAGTAAGCAAACAGGCGAGCAGATATACTGTACATACATAAAAACAGTGAGACAGAGATGGTTCTGTGTCTGTTGGACTGGCTGACATTCCCTTATTACATATTATGGTAACGCTTTATAATACTGTCCGCGTTTTACAGTGTAAGTACAGAGTACTTACACTGTAAGTACTCAGTACTTTCACAGTAAGTACTCTGTGTACTTACAGAAGATAGGTTCTTGTCCACCCCCCTGTTGTTACTCTGTACTTACACAGTAAGTACTCTGTACTTGCAGAATACTTTACGTTTTTTTATAACTCCCTGCATACCTTATTATACATATGTTATTATACAATATGTGCAAGGTTTACAAGATGGTAGTGAGACCAGCTCTGTTGTGTGGTTTGGAGGCGGTGGCACTGATGAAAAGACAGGAGGCGGAGCTGGAGGTGGCAGAGTTGAAGATGATAAGATTTGCGAGGAAATTACACCGAAAGTTCCGGGAAAGACACAGTAGTTACACTCTAAATCCCCAATTGTTACTCCCTTGTTCCTCTCTTTACATACTTTAAGTACTCAGTACATAAGTACTCTGTACTTACACAGTAAGTAGTCTGTAGTTACACTGTCAAACGCAGACTGTATTATAGTATAAAGCATTACCCTGATTATTATTACCCATTCATTCATTTCTGAACGCCCCCCAGATCAATAAAGTGCTGTCTTATCTTGTCGTATCTTATCTAGTTGTTATGTGGAAGGGAACAATGCTTACAACTATTTTACCAAGAATTCTGTACTATTTCCTGAGCCCATCGCAGACATTTAAAATTAAGCTTTGACCAATTTAAACCAAAACATGGAGTTGGACCCCATGTAAATATATTTTTATTACCACAAACTACAGCAATCCAACACAGAACAGAACTCGCACTGCAATGTGTACTGTAGGTATTTTACGACTTTGGATTTGCAGAACTCTTTTCTTTTGCAGCACCTATGCACTAACTACGGTTTCAGGCGCATTTGGAATATGGTGTAGAAATACCATTAAAGTACTTGAATCATCAACACTTTGGCTTCATCAAAGAGGTAGGAAGGTACCTGGACACAGCATGAGCTAACATGGATTTGGCCGAGCTCCATCTTGCACAGCGGCAAAACTGGCACAGATACGGTTTTGGAAAATGGCCAGACGGCCCTAGCTCCTAAAGGTACTGCCTCCGGCCCAGATCCCGACCAAAGTAATGATGGAACTCAGGGTTTAAAAAGGCCATGGGCTGGCCAACTCTCACGTAATATGGAGTTTTCATCTAAAACCACAGGATAAAAGTCACAATAAAACGCATCACCTCCCAAAACAGATTGTGTTTGTAAACAGAAACCCACCTGATCCCTTGATTTGTTCCCTCTGTCAGTGCTGATACGTCAGTGGTGACACTTTGACATTCTCGCTGCACACGACGCGGGCAGAGTTTCCCTGATCAATATCCAATTTGCGTGTTTAGTTTACATACGGCTGTAAATCTATAGGGAGGTATGGGAGCCGCATCCTGCAGCTCCTCAACCTCCTGGGAGTTTAAAATGGAAATAAAAAGAACTTCAACATTAATTTCATAATCTCTCTCTCTGACCGACCAATCAACCAAATCTCACCACCGAGGATGATATTTAGATAGAAAATGTAAAATTAAAAAAAAAAAAATTAAATTTAAAATTAAATATATAATATAAAGTAAAGTAATTGCCTATTAAATTGTTGCTAGTGATTTTCTTCTGAGATGCATGAGATGGTAAAATAAAAAAATAATTTAAATCAAGATCCACTACTGAATTCTAAATCAGCGCTTCTCAACTGGTGGCTCCTGGTCCAAAACTGGGCCGCGGGTCCAAACCCACTTCTGCAATAATCTATATACATTTTTTGAAGCGTACCGAATTTCCGCCGCTGTGCTTTTATTTTGAAACGCCATTTCCAACTGCAGCTTTGGGCCTCACATCACGAACGTCCCATGCATTTGTTGTTAGCAGGTGCAATTAAATTGTGCGCCTTCCAAAATGTTCTCTTTTTTAAGTTTGTCCTAATGAGCCCAAGGTTTGACAACGATCCCAGTATTTTTAATTTTTTTTAATAAAATACATCATTCATCTTGGATGATTAAAACATGAGGCGGGATCATAATCTACTAGTTTAATTTTCAACACTGAATAAATAAAATCTTCTCACATTAAAAAAAACCACATCTACTTGTTAAATACAAGTAGGTGTGATGAGTTACTTTCCATCTGGGCTTTAAGCGCTGTCTGCATCCATCAGCCAGGAAACATATCCACCCTGCAAAGTCTGAAGGAAGATTCTAAAACTACTTTAAAGTATTTTAGTCATTACATTACATTACATTACATTACACTACATTACATTACAATACACTACATTACATTACATTACATCATTTAGCAGATGCTTTTGTCCAAAGAAACTTACAAGTAAAGTAAATTTTTTCGGCCGTCTCGAACCAACTGTCACATCCAGCTAAACCTTCTCAAGGAATAAGGAATAATAAATACAAATTATAATAATATTGGGATTTAAATTTAGGTTTATATTTGTCTATATTCGTAAATTTCAATCTATACAATTTTATTGTAAATTGAAATCAGGATTTGCATGATTACTCTTCTGCAGAAAATGAGTATTACTTTATACCCTATTATAGGCTCTGTAATGTCAGGCACTGGATTTGACAAGTTATTTTACTACATTAATACTTAAAGTACATTTAACAGCAAGTACTTATTTACTTTAACTTAATTAGTACACTTTCGAGTCATTCGGTGTCAGGTTATTGGTACTTTCACTGAGATCTGAGTACTTCTTCCACCTCTGCATAGCCCTACTACAATTATATGGTTTTAAAACCCCCAAAAAGAAGAGAAAATTGGTCAATACATGGCAGAGAGAAGCAAGAGGGAATCAGTCATCCCGATCAGCTGACCGGCAGCGTGGCAACAGTCCTCTTCGGCCCAGATTGCTCCACCGTGATAGATGTGTGCGCAGGCTGTACGGCCATGCGGCGTCGACTGCGATTCTAAAATATTGAAGCACTCTGAGCGCTCCTTCCTATCTATTAATATTTACTCCAACGACCGCTACACACAGGCAACTCATAGTTCGTTTCGGGAAGCATGTGACTGCCTCCTGCCATCGGGCTCGTTTGGAAAACAAGATGGCCGCCGCAGGACAAAGACGGAATTGTGGTAGCGTGATGAAATGGATGTCGGACCCGGCGAGATACAAGTTTGGTCTTTATGATTATTTTATTTACCGTTTGTGAAACGGTTTGTCACATGAATGAGAGGATGGGGAGAAGATGAAAGGGGATTTTCAGAGAGGAGAACTCCACCGTTCCCCTCTCACAAGTTCAGTCTTCACTAGGCTTTGCTCTATTGCAATATCCCATAATATAGGATGTACACACATGTAAATGTAGATCTGAAAAACAGGGGTCTTGGTTGATTTTCGAAATCCTCCTTAAAGGCGTCTTCACCTTGTGCACGGTGGAAAATGGATGGATGGAGGGCTTCTGGTTAGCTAATGGCTTTTCTTTTTTTTTTGGGAAGACTTTCCTTTGCCC
>OMKR01044891.1:0-11290 GCA_900302355.1 Cyttopsis rosea | reverse complement strand
CCCTCTGCAGACTGTCATCAGCACTCAATTGTCACATCCAGTCTCCGGGCCTCGTGGGCAGACGCTGCCACGCCGAGGTGAGCAGACACAACTGAGCCGAGGTTCTCACAGACTGATCTGTAGTTCCACTCAACCGGGGACAAGGTTACAGTGTACCTGTATGTTGAAATATTTAACTTTGCTCACAAAATAACTGTATATAAATAACACCAAAAAGCTGATAAAATTGTGACTGGAAAGAGATCCTAGATCTATGAGTCATGAGCAGATCCTAGATCACTGATTCTCAACCTTTTTCATATCAAGGACCCTCAATTTGTGGCGTCCCCGGACCCCATGTTGAGAACTACTGTCCTAGATTATATAATTTGCATCCTTACAAAAAACCTTGGCTCATGAACATTGTGAAATTACGACGCAATACATTGTAATAACCTTAAATGTGGGTTAGCATAATTGAAAATCATGCGCATAGTCGAGCAAAGCAGCTTAAATTAGACAAGATAATCAAATAATCATGCAATGTGCAAAAGCACCATGTTTATTTCTACCACCCCGTGGAACTATAATCGGCTTACACAGAAATAAAAGGAAAAAAAAAACCTTATTTTAACAAACCATGTATACCATGTATAAAGATAGAATTTAAAAAAAAATCACTGCAGCTCAGAGTGTGATCAGAAAGCAATGTTTTATCGGTAATGAAAAAAAACCCAGAACATTTGGTGGAAAGCAGAGGCTGATAAGGCAGAGAGTAGATGGGTAGATTGTCATTGAAGTGTAGCATCTGCTTCTCCGCTCCGCTCATCTGCAGCTCTGCAAGAATAATGATTACAATAAGCTGGCATCAGTAAGAGGCAAAGCACAGTGAGAGTTGAAGATTTGAAAAACAAACGTCACTAAGTCTCCAATTACCTTTGAATGGAATCAATTTATAAACAATTGAGCCGTTCTAGATACTGAATCATGAACTCCTTTGATATAACTTTGTGGAAGAAAAATGATTTCTCTTTCTTGCACGGCAACAGTGCTAATGAATTTGTCTCGCTGACAGTGCAGATAGCTTAGAAGCTATCACAATAATCCTGAATATCATGAATGTCTATACTGAATAAAAATGGGTTGATGGGCAATCAGTCAAACCTACCTGTGTGGAGCCCTGAGAGAGGGAGGGGGGTCGCAGCCCAGGAACGCCCCGTTGTCAAAACAGTACTTCAGCAAAGACCTGAAGCAGGGGTCCTAGCCCCCCAAAAATTCACATTTAAAATGCATTCACATCTACAATCACATTCAAGAACAAATCAGAATAGCATTCAATGCAATTTAAATCACTACACAACAGGGGTGTCAAAGTCATTTTATGGCTGGATTGGTCAAAATGCGATTTCATGCAGATTATTTTTTGGTAAACCATGGTTTAAGTCTACGCGTGCATGTGCGCACGACCAACGCAACTCACTTCTCTTGATGCTTTTTTGGTATAGCAAAGTTTAGGGTTTCCTACACATTCCATTTCAAAATGCCATACCTTTCCAGATTCAAATTTCCAGAATTCTCTGTAGATTTTTCAGACCATATTTGACATCCTAGTACAAATAGCTAGATGTTAACATGTATGTTACATTCTGACTATGTATGCTATTATGTCACCAAATAATGCCAGAAGATTGTAGCTAGGTACTGTAGCTCATACAAATCAATTAACACCAAACCCAGACAAGTTCAACCAGGGATTGTCAAGTAAGCCCTCGGAAAGCTTGCATTTACCCATTGCATTTACATTCAGTCCACACTCCTACGCAGAAAGTTGGACGACGTTCCACTGTCAAACATCTCTACCCAAAGTGCAAGTAAACTAACCTCTGCTACCTATATTCATATTATTTTCCCTTAACAAATTGAATGAATAATATTATGTAATTGTTCCCCCCATATTTTTTAGTTCTTTTTTAAGAACCGAAAATTAATTTATTTATTTTTTTTATCTTTCCTTGCTTTCAACGACATCAAGCTCGCTCTGGCTCGCTCTCTCACACAGTGGTAAACATCTTGGCTACGCTGACTGCCTGCTCCAAACGCCATGAAAAACACTCTGCTTGTATGATCAATTTATTTTTTGAAATTCTGAATATTATATTTTAGAAAAACAGAATAGGGGCAATAGTCTGGCAATCACTCTATAATGATCATATAAATGTATAGTTAGTATTAAAAACAGACAATCGCACTTGCGATATCCTTGCACATAACTCATTTTCTAATCAGATGAGTTTAGTTTTTTTTAACTTATAAAAAGTGGTGAGCCATTTCGAGGAGACTGGTGGCCCCGATGTTAATGGCCCAAATCTGGTTAGCAGAGGCAACTGGAGAACAGGACAGAGTTGTGATTCGTCTGAACTACAGAGGTCACGTAGTCGAGATCACATTCTTTATTTCATTCTAAATTTCTTTTTTAGTGTAGTCACTTACCCTGACGAGGATGTGAGGATTTCCAACGATTATCAGCAGGGCTTTGGGCCTTGTGATGGCCACATTGAAACGCTTTGGGTTGGACAGAAAGCCGAGGGAGCTGTGCAGGTCATCGCTCTGCACCGATTCGTTAGACCGTACCTACATTATCAAAGAGCAGCATAGCGCTTTGAGTCAATCGGCTCCATTTAAATGGCTGCATTAACGGGGAACACAGTGGGGAAGTGTAGTTGACACTTGGGCCCAGTATCACCTACAATCTCAGGATACGATATTGACCTAAACTAGATCTTAAAAGTAAAATGAAATATTATTATAAATTCAGGGTAAATTTTGAGATATAAAAAAGTTAAATGAAAAAGAAAAATTCAGTGTTTTTAAACTTTAAGTACAGTACAATATCAATATGTACATCAGCAAGGAGTATGTCACGATATATCACAATATCAACGATCAAGATTTATTTTTAAAAGGTGTCGTGACCTAGCCTGGGAACTAGACCAATCTACGAGCTCATGTTTCATTTATTCTGGCAGATTGGTCTGGTCACCCTCCCATTCAAACAGATTTACACTCACATTTCAAATCAGTCGCCATTTTCCGTCGCTCAGTGCTGGGTCCGACATGTCGTTGCTCTGATTGGTTGTAGGTCTATCCAATTGGGGCGGGTTTCTAGTGCTAACCGGCTAACCAGCGGGTATGCAGCCTGAGCCTACGACACACATGTCGATGCTCTGATTGGTTGTAGCTCTATCCAATTGCGTCCAGAGACATTTTGGTCTGCGCCCGTTGGTCACACCCCTTGGAAATCTAAAATGAACTGAGAGATTCCAGACCAATCAATTTGCGAATTCGTCTGGCGATGCCAGGCTAGCCGTGACCCATCAGCAATGTCAAAGCATCGCGTAAGTCCCGTCATTACTGTTACATTTTAAAACTATTTTGTTTTTTTAGTTTTTTTACCTAAAATCCAGATCACTATACATACGCCCGGTGCACTGTTAGAACCTCCAGCCTTTAACGGGATTTTTCTCTGTCGTGATCTACGCTACAGAAGAAAGAATTGCCCAGTTTAAATTGAGCATAAAGTACTGTAGCTTTTGTGCTCCCTCATCAAATTAACAACAATTTGAGAGTATGGCCTCACCACAATTCACAACAGCAGAGGGTAGGTTTGTCCACAGGGAGGCGCAAGAGTTGTATAATTTGGACTTCTCATGAGGTACTGGGGCAAAAGCCTGAATGGTTTTCTCCTTCAACCTTGGGATGCATGTAATGCAATATATGGGTCGAAAATGCCCTAAGGGTTGTTGCTTTATCTTTCAAACCTAAATATGAATTAATAACCATGAATATTTATGAACCTCTTAAGCTCCAGGCCCATTTCTTGGGCCTGGAGGGGGGGCGCACTAATGAATAATTTGAGATACATAAGATTGATACTGTATGCCAATCTTTTCTATCAATAAAAAGGTAATAAATATATTTGTAATTGAGCCTAATGAAATTATTAATATTTTGAGTGTAAAAGGGCTTTGAACATTATACTCATGCCTAATGATGCCGTTCCCGTGCTCAATTATGTGTGATTAGTTGCTGCACCACGTTGTGGGTTGATACCATTAATTACACAGCTTTGGTACACTTTCTAGCCATTTTTGACCACCTGAGAATGGGGAAAAGGGTCAAAACTACCCCCAAAAGACCACCTGAAGACCTCATGACCTTGAAAAGTACTTTAGAAAACTCAATGATGTGATGCAGCATCAATAACTTTTGAAAATTGGGAGATTTGTGTGAATTTGACAATTTTGACGATTGGATGACGAGCACCTTTTTCTGAAAATGGCTCGGAAAAACCCACTTATCTTCAATGTATCTGGACATCCCATACATTTTCTGAATGGTCCAGGTGTCCAGATTCTGGGTCTAGTGTTTCATGAGGCTGTGATTATCCTAGAGGTCACAATAGGTAATTTCATTTGCGCTGGCAGATACGTCTGGCCACTTGAAATCTGTCTGAACGGGAGTTCAGACAGATTTCAACCTGACCATGCCATGGTCGGGCCAATCACAACCGTTTAAATAATATGAAGCAGGGTTTGATATGATGAGGAGCGCCGTTGAGGCACATTACCAAGATGGCTGCCGCTGATGTGAAACGGTCTGTTGAATCCGCTACCGTGACAGTATTAAATGAACTGCATGGTATATTTTCTCTAAAAGAAGAACAAACAACTGCACTTAAAGCTTTTGTTGATAAGAAAGATGTGTTTGCCACACTTCCCACAGGATTTGGTAAAAGTTAAATTTACCAACTGGCCCCGCTCACACCATTTTTCCATCGCTCTGCGCTACGTCACACGTAGCTCTGACTAGTTATAGGTCTATCCAATTGCGTCCAAAGACATTTTGGTCTGCGCCTGTTGACAACGACCCTTGAAAATTGAAAATGAACTGAGAGGTTCGTGAATTGGTCTGGCAATGACAGGCTAATGCATTCTAGGGTTTAACACAGAAAGCAACTTAAACAGCCAAGCACTTCTCCACCTGGTCCTAGAGGTCCTGTTGTCCTAAGATAATGTGTCAATACACTGAAGTTCCAATACTGTCTGTGATTCTGCATATTACCCACCGTTGAGAGGATGATGACGAGAAATTCTTGTCCCTGGAACTCCTCCACAGAGCCCACCTTGATGTCCGACAGGCCCACCCTGCTGAGCAGCAGGCGGATCTTCTCTGACTGGGGAAGAGAGAGAGATGTTTTTGTTTTGTTTAAATCTCTTAGAAAGGGAAATGCTATAAGAATACAAAGTGGTGCTGTCTTACTTGCTTCCTGTAGGGGGCGATGATGCCGATGTCGGAGGGGTCCACAGGGTTGTAGAGCTTCTTCGCCAGTTGGCAGCTGTACAGCATGACCTGCACGGCTTCCACTGGGTTGAACCACGACGGGTTGCTGCCCTCCCTCATCTCCGTTCCCTGTAGTCAAGAAATGCAACAAAAATTACCGGAGGAGCCA
This sequence comes from Cyttopsis rosea, assembly GCA_900302355.1. Taxonomy (NCBI): domain Eukaryota; kingdom Metazoa; phylum Chordata; class Actinopteri; order Zeiformes; family Parazenidae; genus Cyttopsis; species Cyttopsis rosea. The sequence goes on along the minus strand of OMKR01044891.1, from coordinate 5,802 downwards.
TGAGCAAAAAGTGGCCAGTCACAATTTTGTGACGCAAACCTGCTTTCCAACCATAACAACTAACGGCAGGGTTGAGTTTTGCCACCCAATTCTACCTACAATTACACAATATTCTACAATTCTAATTCACCCAATTATTTTGGCATATGGGATTCATTCTCGTATACTAAATATCTAATAAAATAAATGATTACAAGGCTCTCCGGTAGTGGCAATCAGTGGTCAGATATTCCTGAATAATGACCACAGATTTGTTAATAATGACTAGAGACGTATGAAACCTCACCCTGACTCCATGGAACAGGAGCGGGAAGCCCTTGTTGGGAAGCTGTTTCCAGTTGCAGAGCGACTCCACGACGGCCCTCTGGGCTTTTACAACCAACTCCCCATGGTAGAAGAGCTTGGACGGAAGCTTGAGCAAGGCATCATGAGATCGGTAATTGTACATGAGCTTGGTCACCTGCATCAAAGCATTTTTTTATGCATTTTTGTTAAATAATTAATAAACATATGCTCTCTATATGGTCTTGACTATGTAGTTAAATCAAAATGAAATGAATAATGAAATGACAATTTAGATTTACCTTACTGGTCAAATATATTATCCATTACAATATGAACAATATGAACAATGAACAATTTGACACCAAAGTGGCACCTTCGTGTCCAGCCTACACTTCAAGCACACCACACTTATCACTTCAGGTGAGAAAAAGTAGTGGCTTCAGTGACTATCCTGACATCAACTGATAAAAACTGGTATTCATTTCCTTGTACTGGGGAACTAGTGTAAGCAATTAACATTGCATTAGGGAACACAGCTGATGGGACTTCTAGTCAAAATGACTTACCAAGTGCTATCCTTCCACAATTCTTCAAAAACAAGTACAGTAGAGCAGATATGGACTAGAGGTGAAGTATTGTACTTATGAGTCATGATGTGTTTAATATGTATGCATGCATGTATGTCCACTGTGGACAAACCAGTTTAGGATTGTATCCCCAGTCCTGTCTGGAGTAGAGTGGGCAGGCCATCAGCCTTTCCAGCAGGGACACCCCCAGGCCGAAGGCTAAGGCCAGCTTGGACTTCAACACCGGCCCCAGCTGACAGGGGTCTCCAGACAAGACTATCTGTGTAGAGAAGGAAAGACCCTTAAGAACCCTTAAGACTGTGCTGCATCGTTGAGTCCATCTCAGAGAGAATATTCAGGGTGTCTGCATGCATCAAAGATTTAAATTTGATACTTTATAAAGACAGGTACAAAGACAAGTACAAAGGTAAGGGTAAGGTATATTTGGTACAGAGCAGAGGTAAGTATTAGGTAGAAACAGGGTCGGTTATGAACAAGATGATTCTACGAGGTAATTAGGATAGGCATTATTCCAACAGGCAAGTATCAGGTGTTAAGTATAAGACCCTGTTTACACTTGGCATTAACATGCATCTTCGGTGATCCGATAGCAATCGGATAGCTCTAATGCCAGGTGTAAACGCACCCAATGCATCCTCAATGCGGTTTGAGATCCGATAGCTCAGACCACATTCGGAGGTGGTCTGGCTCGCATATGGCCACATTCTTTTAGCAGTGTAAATGTAGCCTGATCAGACAGAATTGTCAACTCTGTTTCCATCTTCAGTCTGACATTGCGTCCACTCCAACCCATTTCTATGGGGGAGGGGGATTAGATTTTCCCTAACCAAGTAATTTGTACTTTTAATGGATTTAGAACAGCCTCGATAGCAGCATCTATCTTATCGGCCGTCATTGCTATTATTACTCCTCCAACAGCGTTAGTCCCACCTGTGGCGCTGATTGGCTAATAGTCCCCCGCGGCGCTCATTGGCTAATCTTTAGTCCAGCCCACCCATGGCGCTGATTGGCTAAATAGTTAGTCTAGCACTCATTGGACCAAACGTTTTTTCAACTGGAGAAATCGCTGTTCCATGTCGCAATACCAGACCATAGGAATCAGTCCACTCGGTGGAATGGGCAGGTTCAAAGGTCTGGACCCAGGCAAGTGTAAATGCAAATGTGCCCTGGGCCACAGGACTGCCTACTCAGCTGACGTAAAGTACATGCTCATTCGAGCGCCAACATCATCATTAAGTCTGGTCGGGATAGTCTCCCCATTACATAAGTATTTACACAAAATCATCAGTTTTTTCTAAATGAAGTCCCATAGCAACGAAAAGCAATGGGGAGCCATGCATCTCCCCATTGGGCTCGGGACATACAGTGCTTTTGTTTCATTCATTCCATTACGCAGTGATCGGGACAGTCCCTTAACTCATTTGTGTTTAAAAATGTTGTTTCATACAAGTAGGAAACTAATGGAAATAAAATACATCTAAAATAAAAAACACTATTTTATTGGTTTTGGCCAGAGACACGGAAACCGAAACGCGGAGTGGACCGGAGAGGCTCCCTATCTGCTGTCCCTCTCCACAGATCACACGGCGCATGGGCTGGAGAAAAAAAACTACACTCCATTTCTCTGAGTTATGTTCATGTTTTTAATTTTCCATACAAGTAAGAAAATCAGGAAACAAAATAAATCTGTCCAGCCTCAATCCTGTGCTGCGTGCAGTACACACGACACCAAAATTTCAGCCTGTAATGTTTTGATTTTGCTAATATTTGTAAATCTGAATTTGAGACATTTTAAAAGACACCCTATTGTCATGGATTCACACCTGTCCGTTTTTCTCTGACACAAGCGTTATGGGGATGAGGGCTTCAGGCTCGGTGGCCTGTCCCGCTTCGTCCAGGAACACGTGAGTGAAATGGCCGATTCTGTAAAGAGACATAAATCCACTGTTAGTTCCTAAAGAGCAGAGAAAAAAAAACACTTTCTACCTCTACTGTAGCCCCTAGTGGTTCTCAAAGTGGGGTCCAGAATGTACAATAAGGACTGTTTTGATCATAGTTTCACCATTAACTATAGTATAGACATGTAAGGAATTATATAACTTATTATCAATATACTGATAATAAGTTATTAATATATAACTTATAAACTAAATCAGGGTTCTCAAACTACAGGCCTGGCATCCAAATCTGGCCTGCAAGACAACTTAATGCGTCCCACTACGTGTTTATAAATTAATATATTGTTAAATCTGGCCAGCAAATTAATTTAAAAAAAGACACAAAAAGATACTTAATTAACCCACACAATTGTACTTAATACTTTCAGAACATAAAGCATAATAAAATAGCATAATAACAAAGATTTTTTAAATAATTATGTGCCTTTTTTAACAGACATTATGAGGCAATTCAATAATGAATAATAACAGCTTGTTTTTTTCCCTTGATAGTCAATGCAGCCACAATACAATACAACAATACAACCTGGCCAGTTGCTCTCAGGTAATTTGAGTTAAGACCCCCGTACTAAATCATATCAAACAATAAGGATCTCCTCCTTGCGATCCCAGAGACAAAATGTGATCAAATTGGGTCCGTGGCCTAATGCATGTCAAATTAAGGGTCCTTGATGTGAAAAACATTGAGGATCATGGTCCTGCGATCCAGGCCTTACTGCAGTCCCACATGGTGAAGCATGCCAGCGCTGGAGCAGGTGCTGACCACGATCCTGTGAAAGGAGGCAAGGCGAATGTCCTCCCCCGCTCTGGAGTACTGCCTCAACTCTTCTGGAATTAACTGAGGAGAAACACCGTCTGAGATCTTATTTTTATAGGGCAGGAGGGCATCAAGGAATGAAGCAAACTGCCCTGGCAGCTCCTTGTTGGAAAAAATAAGCCTGCACGCAGATTGGATAGTGGATATGTCAAATAAAGGTTTTGTACACCCAAACTTTCTTTGAGTAATAGGATTTATTCACTCATTATTATTCATTCATTAAGTGTAGCACCTGCCGTTGTCTAAAGAAGAGCTTTTCAGCATGTGTATATATATTCTTATCTCTACAGAAATACCAGCTAGAACAGGTTCAGAGTTAGATACTGTAGTGAACCAAGTCTGTGGAAAGGAAGCATTAGTCCCATTCCGAGGACTTTGTTTTCCACTAAGAGAATTAAAAGGACTGGACTGGTGTGAAATTGAGTTTTAGCCAATTTACAGCACAATTCAGCACACACATTCGACATTACCCCTGGCCATTTTTAGCTCACGTTTTTATATTTTTAATATTGTCTTATATTCAGTTTTTGGAAAACTCGAACACTATGGTGAGGAAACCTACCTTTACTTTAACAAATACAAAATGCGGCAAATTTAAGTAACTTTGACAAGGGACCAGGAGATCATTTTAAAGTTGATTTCTCATATATCACTGAGACAATATAAAAAAATGTGAGCTATCATCAGGAGAATTATGTAATTTTTAATTTGACAGTATGCATCCACAAAAGACCTACAAAACTTCAACTGTACTTTGACCACAACCTTGATCGATGCGTCACCAATTCAGTGCAATACCTCTTCCTGCCTGTTGGAGGCGTTGATGCGGGCCAAACTGGCAGTGTGCAAGAAGCCGCTATGGTGCAGACGGATGCAGATAAGGTCGGCAGCGCTGTTGGAGGGCGTGCACACCAGTAAGCGGCTGCTGGGAACAAAATGGTACACCTTGGAGGTGTGAAACAGGAAATGGGAAGTGGTCACGGGAGGTTGGGACATCATGTGGCATGTCAACACCAGTATCAGGCAAGCAGTGGCGTCACCAGAAAATTTTCATAGGGTGGCCAGGTGGGACCACACAAATGGGGGTGGGTTAGAGAGTGACTGTGTGACCTGTGTTACCAGTACTGTGCTTGTTTTGTTTCAAACCTAGTAAGGTACAATACATCTAAATCACACTATTACAATGACACAACTACATCTAAAACAGGAGGGAGGGAGAACACAGAGGGGCACAGTGTAGTAGTTATGTGTCCGACACACAGCGGAGCGAGCAGATGCTGCCTGGCGCGCCGATCGCTGGTGCATTTGTCCAGCCTTCTTGTGTTGATGAACTTGACCAACTACCTATCAGATCTGGGGTGGCCACAGGGGTGGCCAATGAGATTTTAGGGGTGGCCGTGGCCAACCCAGGCCACCCCCTAGAATCGCCACTGACAAGAAGCACAAGTACTTTGTTACTGTACTATGATGTACAAGAATGTGGCTCCAATGGCTCCAAACGGATGTCTATGTGCACTGTTTAATAATCGTAATGAATTGAAACTCTATATTGGTTGATACAGCGTTAGCAGTGAAAATCGTGGTTCTGTAATTGCCCTACTGAATACAATGGTGAGTAGGGCTGGTTATGAAAATGTGATACTTTAATGGGATTCATCAAATCACTTCAGTGAGCCAAAATGAAACTAATGGTTTGTACATATGTAAGTGAATGGAGGACATTGAATGCATATGTCGGGTCAAAAATGACTCTAGATTTATTTTTCAAACCAATACCAGGAATTCCTTATTTAACTTATTGTTTCTCAATTTGTTTAATTAAATATTAATACATGAAATAATATATACAGACTTATAAATAAAAACAAGTCATTTTTGACCCATCAGGGTTAAAACATTATGCTCAGTAATCTGCATAAAAAGGGATTGTTTAGGAACAATTATTTAAGTGGAGGTACTGAAACGAGAACTTGCACCAATAATATGTGTGTTTACCTGCAGTATGGCTTCTATCAGGGTGACGGTCTTGCCGGTGCCAGGGGGTCCAAACAGAACGTAGGGCGTGGGCCGACACTCTGCGGCCAGGATGGCCTTCACCGCCTCTCTCTGAGACGGGTTGAGTTGGGGGTTGAAGAACTTCCCCTCACTGGGAATG
>OMKR01044888.1:0-12918 GCA_900302355.1 Cyttopsis rosea | reverse complement strand
ATGACGGAAATTAGCTGAATCCCATGTTGACATCACGTGACCGCGGTATTTGCAGTAATGCGGTTATCGTCACAGCCCTAATCATAATGATACATTATGATGTACATTATCGATACATTATCAACAAACACTGACCTATCTGATAAGCAGCCGTGTAGGCGATGTCAAACAGGGCCTGAAGTATCTGCTGAGAGACCGCTCTCTCAGTGTGGACAGACATCATCTGAAAAGATGAGAGGCTTTAGATGGTTGGAAACACACAGTACACAGAGAAGTTACAGGAGTGTATTGAGACCAACCTTGAAGAGGAAACCTGTGACCTGAGGAGGGCAAGGCGAGGAGTCGTAAGCTTCCCTTAACAAGCGGATGACGACATGCAATCTCAGTTGTGCCGGGCTGGACCTAAGTGCGGGGGCAGAAAAAGTAAAGAACAGAACCGCAGTTGGGAAATTGTTGTACCCATGTTTTAGATGAGTATAAATTATATACAGTATTTATCTATATATAACTATTATTAATGTCATTGTCATCTACTATTATAAGTGTCCAACCATGCTGGATTAAATTTACATTTCCCTATGTCGTAAAAGCGATTCTGGAAAATTTTTAATACGTTATGATGTGAATAACAAAAGCAGGGGGGATATCACAGGTTTTCAATCATCAGGTTATTTTTCACTGACACATCAAGCACTTCAGTACAAAAGGGGCTATTTTCAAGGTATTCTAGTACTTAAATTTACGACAAAATTCAAGCACCTCAAGGACCTGGTAAGAAGCCTGATAGGAAAACTGTGAAGTCATAAGAAACTGTAAAATGAAAGATTATAGTAGTGAAATAGTACATGTGGAACAATCGAACCTGCACAGTTATGAGCGGGGCCTTTCTTTGTTTCATTCAAGTATAATAAATACATCTACAATAAAAACACACTCTTATTATTATTTTGAGTTCAAAGTTTTTAGAAAGTAAAAAAAAAACGATTTTACTTTTTACTGTCGACACGGAGCACCGATCGGCAGTCGGTCGATTAATCGACACATTTTCACATCCCTACTTCTTTGACCCAAACCCCCAACTGGCATGCAAAAACAAAAAAAAAATGAAACCACAGAGCTCACCAGAGGAGTGTTTTCTGTGCGGCCCCCTCAGGCTCCACCCTGCACTGTCTGAGCTGCAGCGTGTCCTGGCTGAAGAAACGTCCAAAACCGTCCAAGTTGAAAACAACTTCCCCCGGATGAACGTCCTTGATGGCGCCGGAGGACACTGAAAAACGCTGCACGAACTCCCTGGGGTAAACAAACAGGGTAATTTGTGAACAAAGAGTCTGTCTCATTGCATCAAGTGTTGCAAGTATAAAGGTAAATACTATATATGTGGTACAAGGTGAGGTAAGTTTTATGTAGAAACAGGGCAGGTTATAAACTTAATGATTCTATGAAATTTTATAAGAACAGTTTCCTTTAGATCAGATATCACGGTTAATTAGGACCTGGAATAAATCTAACCAGTACTTATTTTTTTAACGCAGAACTTAAGGTAAGTACATGGATTTTGGATTTGTCTCTACAGGTAAGTATGTGAATAAAGACAATAGAAAACTGAATTTAAGACATTTAAGACCTTTTTAGAAAATAAAATTAAAGTAATGGAAAATGACTTCTCACTGCTGTTCGGATGAGACGAACTCGCTCTGGTTCTCCTCGGCTTTCTCGTATTCAGCAATTCTCAGCAGGTCCTCTTCGCAGGCAGAGAGCATCTTGGTCTCCTCCTCTTTGGATCTGAGGACCAATCAGAGGTAAATGCCACGCAGTCTGCTGCTGATAAAAACACACTTGCTGGAGTGAATCGTTGTGAGTGACGCACCTCTTGTTATTGTGGATTTCCTTCAGCATCTGATCGAGGTTGTTTTTGTAGTTAACAGCCTTGGCTCTGGGCTGCAGTGTCTGTTGGAAAAGGCAGCGACGCAGGGCTGAGACGGGGTGTAGATTTCAGCAAATTCAAGCCATTTTCAGCTCAATTTAAGACCAGATTTGACCTTTTGCAGGTGTGAAAGTTAACCGAATTGTAGTTTTGAGCCTTAATCGCATTCGCAATTTATATAAATTTTTTTAACAACACCTCGATGTCCGAATCCAATTTTTCCTTGTATTACTATAGCAAGCAATAGTCCTGAACATTTTTTTTGGGGGGGGGGATTTTCTAATGCTATTTAAAAGCCTTTTTTTCTTTTTTTACAAAATGCACTTAAGACTCTTTTTAATGACCAGTAGATACACTGTGAAAGCCAGAAGCAACAGATTTCTGGACTTTGTTTCACAGTATCACTAATTAAGGCAAAGAAATGCTGAACCAAAACTGATATTGATGTACTTTTTTATTGAATGAACTTAGCTTGTTTGCTTTTTTCTTTATTATTATTACGGCTACTTGATTGGCTTTAAAGCACATTGTTGCATGTTGTGTATGAAAGGCAGAGCTATACAAATAAAGGTAATTATTACTATTATTACTAATAGTATTATTAATAATACTATTAGTATTAATAATATTAATTAATAATACTGTAATTATTATAACTGTGTGTTGCAGCTTACAGGTTTGGAGTGACGGCGGGGCAGAATAGGCGTGGTGGGCTCTGGGAGGGCACCCTTCTCCGGTGTGTCTGGGGGTTTGGCTACGCGCTGCATCATCTCCTGCAGAGAGAGCATCGGCTCGTCCTCGCTGCTCTGGGAGCTCTGCGTCAGATCCAGATCGAGCCCGAAGCTGAGGCCCAGGCCCAGCTGCAGGTCCAGAGGGTCGTCATCATCCATCTTCTCTTCACACTGCCGCTGCTCTTGCCGATGGGCCCCGGATGTGGAGGGTGAACATGATGCCGTGGAATCGTCCGCCCAGAAGGTGTCATCGCTTGATGGTCTCAGCTTCTGAGGGGTGACGGGAGATCCGAGCGCCTTGTCAGCTTTTGCTCCCTCATTGCTGAGCTGTCTGACCGGATCACTTATGAGTCTGAAGTCGTAGGAAGCTGCACCGTGTTGATCAGGTAGTGTTGAGGAGAGGGTCATTTTGGTACCCGGTGCGGTGGACGGGGGAGAACCAGTGGAGCTGTGACCTTGCCGACAGGGTGATTGTACAGACGTGGTAGCGGAGGTGGGCGTAGCTGCCTTAGAGTTGATCACATAGGTGATGGGGTCTGGAGTGAATAGCTCATCTAGGTCATTTGGTATGACTGAAGTTTTCCGTATTCTACCGGTTCTATGCTTTTCAGCATTGTGGGATAGAGGAGGGCAGTTTGGCATTTGAGCTCTGCTAGAACTTGTGTCTTGGAGACACCGTTTGACCCTGCTGTCGCTGCTGTCAGAGTCACTGCGCCTCTTCAGAAATGAGCAGTTCACGCCCCCTAGTGGGGACATGGTGAAAGATATTGGTACATACAATGTATAGAAATGTTATTCTGTTTTGTTTATTTGTGTATCTGTAGATTTTTTTAAATCAAAATCTCATATATAGTATTTAGAAAATCATTTAGATTTCAGAAGTTCTCTAACCTGGATTTGACTTCTGACTTGAAACCGTTTCTTTGGGTCCTCGGGAAGTATGGCTCTGCCAGAAGAAAATAAACACTCTTTGAGAAATTGGTTACCTTACAGGACACATCTGTGTCCTGTCAGAGCCTGGGCAAGGCTACCCCTCAATTAAAGAAACAGACAAAAACGAATCCTCCAAAATGTTTTTGAATTAATGTTAAATGTCTTTCAACTGAAGTAAGTTATTTTATGATCAACCAACTGTACATATTTTCACAAAGAATGCCACTATGACACAGAACACAGCATGATGTTGACACAGTGGAACCATGCCCACAGGCCCCATGAACTTGAACTCAATACTATTAGCTCAAAATCGATTATTAAAATAGAGACAGCAGTAATTAGCATAAAAATATTTTAAGATCTTTACCTGATCTGCCACTGTGCTGGGCCTGTTTTGTGGGAGTGGATGTCGATTCCTGTCGGGAGACTGGATATTCTTAGTGGGCTTGCCGTGCAAATTAATGTTTCCAGGACTCTTCTCTGCCATCTTAGGTACGGGGGATGGGACAACACAAGGCTTGTGGGGCTGGACGGTATGTACGGAGGGTCCAACATCACTTGACCCAACCTGACAGGGTGAATGTCCACAACCGCTCCCATCACTTGACATAGTATCAACTAACACAAGTTCTATAGTTCCATTTTAGCTCATTTAGTCTTTCTCTGATCCGCCTATGATGAAAATGCCTCAGGCCATCCTCTTAAAAACCTTCATTTAAAGCACATTTGTCCATTTATTATCTTATATGTAATAAGAGGCCATTTTAAAACTAATGGTGGTTGAAATGGACCCCAACCCTAACCAACAGAAAAAACCTTTCAAATAATCACAATTACAAGCAAAGAACTCAATGTCATATTTGGCTTCTCATTTTGCATTAAATCATGTTTCCTCCCAGTGGTGAAGATACCTTGGGTGTAGAGAGTTGCTCACTCCGTATTTCAGAAATGGTACAATCACTTGTCCACTTGGAAATGCAGTTTGTTGAGTTCAAGTGAATTTAAGTTAACTTGTTAAGCTCGGAGCCCCTTTCTTGGGGAGGGGATTTTCAACAATTTCAACGATTGGATGACAAGCAAAGAATGCTGTCATCAGATTTAAATGGTTACTATGAGGCCAATTGCATCCCACATGAATGCAATTGGGCTCTTTGGATTCACAGGAGTCTCAGCTTTGTAGCAATACCCAATTTATACAATTCCATGACTGTTTAGGTACCACAGTGTGCAGAAATAGGGAAAAGAAAAAAAGGCGAACATAACATTTTCACTGCATGTAGAACCGGCGTTCTCTAGGACCCTGAAGCTAACTTAACCTGTGTAGCTGTTTAGCGCCAGTATTGTTGTGAAGCAGAGGCTCTTGCCGTTCTAATGAGTCTAATTTCATCCAAATATCTTGATGTGAGAGGTCAAGGAACCTATTTGAAAATAGTCAAGCCCGTTTACTTTTGTCAAAAAAGACTTTGGAGAGATGTTACGCCCGCTTCCCAGCGAGTTAGCATGACATCCTAACCACCTACAGGTAGGCTTGCTCATCTAGTTTCTGGTGATACCGGAAGCTAACCGGTAGCTTAAAAACTGATCTTTGAGTTTGTCAAAGACGGACTGCGCAGTGAACCCGCAGGCAGGTTCGCGGCGCTAAAGAGGTTGAGGAAGTCAAAGCGAGACCCTCTCAGCTGGGGAGCCTACCTTGGCCGGGCTACACGAAACGATCCCTAAGGAATGGATTGAACTTGGGGCAGAAGGAGGATGGAGCTGAGGAGGCGGTCTTCCCCCGTGGCAGAGCTCAGGACTACGTTGGGGTATTGTTCTCTTGGGGGGCGGTTGTGCGAGGAGGTTTGGGACCTGAGAGGGCTTCATTGGTGTCTCCAGCTGGGATATGCGGCGGTGCTGACGAAGGGAATGCAGAGAACTCTCCCTTACTGCAATAACAAAAGAAAAACATGGATTGAATGAAACTGGCTTTTATTCATATAACTTTTTATAATTGAATAAAGACATTACAATCACTCAAAAAAAATCAATGTTAATCTTAGAATGATTAGCATACAGGAACAATGACAGAACATAAAAACACACTAAATACTTTGTTTGGCACTAATCTAGTCAAACAGGAATTTCAAGTCAGTTTGCTTGGCTTGTTGTCAAATTAGAATGACTGGGTTAGGTGACTCCAAGGCAGGTATAGTGACAGGAATCAAACAATTAAGACTCAATCAAGATTATACTCCAATTAATTGAGTTTGGAACCAATGTGCACAATGTGCTGTCGTCAAAGTTTTATGGATTATTGGATCAATCCTAGGAGAGTGGAGAATATCTGAGTGAGGAAGCCTGGGATGTAGACCTTCAGAGTAGCACGTGCTCACCTGCAGGTTTGTACTTTTTGATACAAAGTGAGACAAGACTATGGTTCCAAATAAGTAGAACTTGGCTTTAAACTGGAGACGGCAAACCCAAAGCCACCGTAGGTATAACCATAACGACTTAACAATCCTTCTGACCCAAGAATCCTAACAATCTTTGTAGTGGATGTCCGGTCAAAAACAAACGTAACATTTTCAACTATGGCCGAAATCACCGAAAAAGCCGGAGAATTGCCCCGCACACGACAGATGAGCGTAATAAAACCACGTGCCGTGAGTTGCGCATGTGTATTTACACAGTTATTTCAAAGTCGGTGGAAGTAAAGCAGAAATAAAGGGCCTCCTTGGGCCGCGCTGTAACAGTTATGATAATTCGACAAAACTCAAAACAGGTTCTGTGTCACCTACCTTTGCCATTTGGAGAGACGTGGTCGGAAATAGTTCTGCAGGGGGGAAAGAAATAGAAAGAAAATCATGATGCTTTGGTAATTACGCATCAGGGAATTAAATACAACTGTCAGCACCGTGCGTGTCCGGGTATATATTTTAAATGGCCGATATTAACCCTTTCTGTGCCCCGATATGAACTTGCAGAAAAGTAAACACCCAACAGCGATGGTTTATGAAAATCAGGTCTTCAACAATATTCTGCTGGTGGAGCAGATATCAGCCCTGTTACCAGATACGGGGCCAGATGGATTAAGCGCAACTGGTTGAAACAACACTGTAAAACAATAAAGATGAAAAAAAAATGCAAACCTTATTCTAAATTTAAAAAATAATCTAAACAAAATACATAATAAGCATTGAAATACACAATAGACATTTGATATGATTCTCTCCGGTTTTACGTTCTGGTATAAACACCGTGGGCTTTTCTCACGTTAATATATTCTGCGCAGTTCAGTGATCAATTTAAATGGCCGGTCTGGGTGAATACGGGGGCCACGTTCGGTCCGCCGGCCGCTAGTTGAAGGGGCTTGACGTAATAATCGCAATGGCAAAAAAAAAAAAATAAAGTTCAACGTAATGGTGAGCAGGGCTAGTGAACACGCAAAACCGAGCGGCCAACACAAATAGAGAAATGCAAAGAGCTTCTATAAATGCCAAGTGCTGGGCGACACATTTAACCCGCTTTAACGCCTTGATACTGCCAACAACACTAGCTAGCTGGATGCGGCTGTTAGCTGCTAGTTAGCAAACTGCCATGCCCGCGGCTGCGTGCCTAGCGCCCGACACACGCGTTCCTTCCATCACGTTACCCTGCTTTTCCGCGGTTTTCTGACATGTTTTCTTATGCCGCGGACCACGTTGGGAGCGACGCTTCCGCACAGACGCCCCGACTCCGCCGGGATGTCAGCATCCTGCGCGGTGCAGCTTCTCCCGCCGCCGCTCCAGCGCCGAATAGTGACGCGAGAGCGGCAAACGAGTCGTTCTCAGCGAACGAATGTTAAGAAGTGAGTCTTGCATGTGGAGGACGAACGTGCCCCGTCAAAGCTGCTCGAGTTTAGATTCAGCGAGTGAGAGAAATCATCACTCGGGACTAAATTCACGAGGGAAAAAAACAACACAACGCACGTGGACTGCGACGGGTTTATATTTGCATTTCACCGCAATAAATACCTTTGATCGATTTGATCGAAAATGACTTGATTGATTGAGAAAATTTGGTGAAAATATTTCTGGGACCCGAATTATACACTCTTCCACCTAAAGACATTATTTGGACCGAATCCCTCCCTCGGCCGCGCGTTGCTACCATCAACTGAATCAAACGAACGAAGAGTCGGAAAACCCAACCGATCCTTTCAGCGGCAAGGATCTAATCTTTAAAAAGGAGACGAACCTTTCATCACTCGTTGTTGCTCCACCGCTGGATTCAAACCAAATGCATTGTGGGACTTGGAGTTCGCGGATCTTAGGTCGGCCGCGACGAGCCCATTCCGACCGAGAGGGCACGCCGCCCCCTCCGATTTTGGCCAGATTTTATATAAAATGTCTCAGCATCCATCTATAGAACAATCGGTCGATTTTAATGTCTTTACCCGCTGAGAAATATCCTGACATGACCGTATATTCACCTAAAAGTATTCTCCAAACAGGAATTTGGGAATGAACTCCCCCCCTTTCCCCATTTGGTTCATTCTCCACCCCCTACTATAGTGACACTAGAGATGTCTCAATGTCACTGGCAGTGAATTGAAAAGTTGCACATCCTTGCTTCCTGTAAAAACCTTTGCTATTAGCTGCGCTGCACGTGGCGAATTAAACCCAATGTCAACAATCAATTAATTGCAGATTGTGAACGACAGTATTTAACAAAACGGTATTTAATGCAGCAAGTTGTTTTTTTTAACACTGCAACTGTGACTGAATCAGACTAGGGCGTCTCAGATGGAAACGTGTCGAGTTCAGAATAACAAAACTAAAAAGGCAGAATACAAAATGACACATTTTCGGTTGATAAGAAGTTTAAAGTAGGGTGCGATTAGGGTGTAATTAAAGTACGTTCTTTTTTGGGGAGATAACTCCGCCAAGGTTTCCGACAGTCTGTGGCAACCGCAACCACATCCACATCAGTCAAAATGTGAAATGTTCAAGGTTATCTGTAGATATCACGTTCAAAAATCAACAACATTGACAATTGTTGAATTTCCCTGTAACATTAATATGCATCGTATTGTATTGTATTGAATTACCAAGACATGTGGTTAAATCACAGTGGAGTCAGTTCATTTTCCACATCATTGCACGTTTATTCGACTACAGCTTTCAGTTTTACATTTAAACAGATAGGAAAAAAAAAACGTATTGGATTTGTGACTTAAAACCTTTTAGTTCACACTCGGCCCATTCCTAGGATGTTTCATTGCATAACGTTGTGGGTATCGCTGCAGGAATACCTACATAAATATGTGAACCATAAATGTAGACGCATGTAGTTGAATAGAAATCAGGTGATCTAGTTTTGTACTAGACACTGTTAATACATCTTAGAAAGACAGACCACAGACAGAAGAACACTACAAGCACATGTCACAAGTTCCATATATGGTCAGAGGAAGTTGGAGGTAGGGATCGCTTTGCCATAGGTCTCAAAGTGGCATTACTTCATCTGTAGAATGACTTGTAAAGGATAATTAAACACAAAATCTACCTCCATGTCTTCAGTGCGATGTTTGAGCATTGACCATTGAGGTTAAGCGCTATATAAATAAAATTGACTTGACTGAAATAATATTTAAAAATCAATTAAAATTTGTACGTGAAGTATGTGATAAATCTGATAAATCTTTTAGCACCATTTCTGAAAATACTTTGTCGTTTATGTAATAAGCAAAACTGTCCCAGTCAGCAGATTGTTGGCTTATCAGTGGCCTTTAAAGTTAACAAGAGCACAGAGAAACATTATTACTTAGAGATCTAGTCGTTCGAGAGCTGTAGTTGTTCCAGCACTGGTCTATCTCCATCTCTCACATCTCTAATAATCTCTGAACCGTGAAAATAGAACCCAACACTATATTTCCCTGCCCAATGTTAGAATCAGCAAAGCCCATAATCCTATGCCTGTTGTTCTGGTGCACAGACTGAGACTTTTGTTTTACTTCTTGGCCTTCCCCTGGGCAGCCACAGCCTCCATGGCTTTCCTCACGGTCTCCTCATCTCCCAGGAACTGCATGGGCTTCACAGGCTTCAGGTTCTTATCCAGCTCATAGAGGATGGGGATGCCTGTGGGCAGGTTCAGCTCCATGATGGCTTCTTCTGACATTCCTGCAGGGGGCAGCACATGCGGTTGGCGATCAGAGAGAATTAACTTGATGTGTTTCTTTCATCATTTGATGGCATTGGACCAAGCAGGATATGATATAAACAGGCTACAAAGCAAGTGAGGATTAGAGCATGACTTATCCCACTTTCCCCCACAGTTCCCATTATCTATCTAATAATCAATCTATTCATCTAATAATGGCAGGAATCTCTTTCTTTCTCTCTCTTTCTTTCTGCATGTATGCATGTCCTTCGATTATCTGGACAACCGTTCATCCGATCTGCTTCACACTTGGTGAGCGTATCGCTGGGGACCCAGGGACGTGCAGTGTTGAATTTGGTGCAATTCAGACACACGACATCTATCTAATAATGCGAGGAACGTTGGTTACGAATTGTAACTCCAGATTCTATAACATAGAGTATAAGATATAAGCGGAGTCCTTTAAGGGTGTCGCTAGTGGGTTTATCCCTCGCGCACAGCACTGAAAACTTTAGTCCCCTCCCACCTACTGTGGAGTTTATATGAAATAGAACTGATTGTTGCCAAGTAATGCATCCCATATTATTTCAGCTTAGGTCATTATTAAATGTATGAAATTCATACTCGACCCAAAACATGCGTGCTGGTAAAACAATTTGATTCATAAATCTCCAGAAATGAAGTTACAGTTTGTATGCATTAGGTGCATGCAATTCTCAACGGGCAGGCAGAACTCAGCATAACACCGCCATTAAATCAGACTTTCGGCATCTGAAGGGACGTGCATGCGCATCCGCATTTGTAGAACAGCCAATAGGAATGTCCTCTCTCTGAAATGACCTGTGATTGGCCAAAGTCTACCGTCACGGGCAAGATTTTCTAAAGCCTTAATAGAGCCAAGAGGAGGTGCAGAAGTCTAGTTTTCTCTCACACCACTTGAATTACAATGCGCTGAAAGGTTATTATCGAATCTTTGTCCAATGACGCCAAAAAGAAACTGCCTACCCCAGCTTTAAATGATCGGACTTCACTATTGACTGCTCTCAATGGCTAGGTCAGCTTTCCATATTAAAATTATCCAGGCTTATCTGTTTTTATGTTAGATTTGTCAATTTTAGGTCCTATGAGCGTTAATTCTGCCAGTCTGTGGAAACACATTTGCACCTTACTGCTTGCCAACTGATGCCAGTTTGAGCATTTAGACTATTAGTGAGTGAGATTAAAAGAAGCTTTGGTCCTCCAACTGAAATTCCACCGTCCAATCAACATCATCTGGCATCCTTCTATTATGAAGTTATACAGCACCACTTACCTTCCAGGTGCTTGACAATTCCCCTCAGACTGTTTCCATGGGCAGCAATGAGGACCCTCTTTCCCTGTTTGATCTGTGGCGCAATCTCTTCATTCCAAAATGGCAATGCCCGAGCGATTGTGTCCTTCAGACTCTCGCAGGAGGGCAGCTGGTCGTCAGTCAGGTCTGCATAGCGACGATCCTACAAGGAACACAGCCTCAGTATAGAAAATAAACCTAAACCGGAGATGGCGCAGAAATACTAAAAAAATTTAAATTCAAATAAAAATTTTAAAGATTATAAAAAGGTGTTGAAATGCCAGATTACGTCCCTAGCTGGTTCTGAAAGGGAATTCAATCTTGCACACATTTCAGTGCCACCCCAAATGTTACTAATGTGGTTCTGGCTGCTTTTTTGTGAGGAGTGTAGACTTTGTACATTAGTTGTTAAATTTAAGCCTATATAAGTAATTTACATTCAATGGACATTCAGTCTAGGGTTATTATAGTACGTCTCTGCTCTGCTCTGGGTTTCTCAATACAAGGGGGACCTTTGATCAGTCCATACCTGTATTGACTGAACTTTGTTCTTAAGCCCAAATATCTGGCACCTGCCAGTCATAGATTAACTCATCGTAAAACATAGCAGTAGAGAAACTTATATTATACAGGAAAGCAAGCGATCCCCATCTGCTGTGTCCCTTATCACCAGTAGCTTTCATCCACACCATGTGTAAATCTATGTGTGGTCCAAAATAGTCACGCAGACAGACAGCAAGCATTTGTGTGATGGCAGGCTTGGGTAAATACCCAATTGGCGGCCTCAATTCTTTGTTGCCCGTGAACACAATACATTCTTCTCAAAAAACATTCTAAAACATAAGTGTGACGTCAATTAAAGAGTTGTCATTGTAAAAGTGTTGCTTTCACCAAACCGAAACCCAATTTCTCAGATCAGTCCGCTCACCTTGCTGATGACCGTATAGAAGTCGTGGTCCGGGTCCATGGTGGGAGGGGGGATGTCGAAAGAGCGCCTCCAGATCTTCACCTGGGCCTCTCCGTGCTTGGCAGCCGTCTCTGACTTGTTGAGCCCCGTGAGACCGCCGTAATGACGCTCGTTTAGCCGCCACGTCCGATGGACCGGCACCCACATCTGGTCAATGCCGTCCAAAACCAGCCATAGCGTCCGGATCGCCCTTTTCAGCACGGAGGTGTAGCATATGTCAAACTCATAGCTGGCATCTGAAGGCACATAAAAGCAAGGGAGCGTTTTTAATTATAGAGGCTTTCATTAAGGGCAAAGTATGGGGTAAATAAAAACAGAATATTTCAAAAGTATAATAATCTGAGTACTGGAGGTTGACAGGACGTGTCAAAATGATAAAATAGTATAAAATTGAGAATCATGAGAAATAATGATTGAAAGACATTTACTAAAGAATGATTATGCAGCATAATCAACAGCGCATACTTTGCTATATTGATGACTTAAGACTGAAATTGGATATAAAATTTACATATTTTTATTAAATGCACCTTGCTTGTTTGATGTGTAAAGCACTTTAAGTTGAATGTTGTGGATGAAAATAACTGTTATTATTAATTATCAGTAAGCATACTAATATGTAGTATACATGTCCTAACAATGTATTCAAAACTTCGATGTAAAACTAGAGGTTCTCTGGTACACAGCCGTCAGTAGATCGCCCTGAAAGTGGTCTCTGCTGACGTCATTTGACAGCAGATGACGTCAGCCGAAGGAAAAGCGGCACGCTGGGATCTGCACGTTCGCACATCCGGCGGTGACGTATGACGCGCTTGTAATCTCGCCGCTCATTGGCCATCTGCTAAAACGTGCAGATGCCGCACGTGGTGGTCACTGAATGAGAAAACATTAAAATATAAAAACTATTTGATGT
>OMKR01044887.1:0-10147 GCA_900302355.1 Cyttopsis rosea | reverse complement strand
CGCAGGCCTGGCCAACTGTTCCTCCTCTTGCATACGTATCACTGTCCCAGAGAATGTTGTTATAATGAAATGGTGATATTCTGTCATGCCATTCTCAACCACTTTCCTTACTGGGAAATGCATACTTCCAGTGGTTAATCGATGAATGGAACGGTGCCAGGGAACAAATAATACAGATTATATTTATCTATAAGACTTTGTAAATACGTTTAACCCTAGAATGGCTATGTCGGCCGTAGAATGACCCAACTGTTTTCTTCTATTTTTTATTATTAATAAATACCTCAATTAAGGAATTCCTGGAATTTTAGATGATTGAAAAATATTCTTGTTTGACAAATACAGCAAGAATATAAATCATCTGGATCATTATGTCCCATTCTAGGGTTAATAGTTTTCTTAAAGCTGGCCCGTCACTGGTAAAAGTAAATAACTGAACACTGTTGCACTTCAGTAAGCTCCACTCATGTTTTGAGAGGTTTGATTGACGTACCAGTTGGTATGCATGGGGTACGACGTGTGCCCGCCTGTGTGCCTGTACACGTGTGTGCACTGTGAAGTCCAGCACATGTGCGATAGGGAGAGACTGAGTCTTTGTGTGAGAGCGGTGGGCAAAGTGTGTTTCAGAATCTGATTGGCGGGCCAAGCCTCCAGCACCGAGCCCGCTGTTCTTCTCCAGGACAGCTGGGACGGAGGTGACCCCGGCTATAACATTCATGCACTAACACATGCACACATTATGAAGCCTCCATTGATATTAACAGCAAGGCAATAGCATCACTTACACACACCAATTAGAAACAATACAGGCTATATCCGTAATGTTGCCTAAAAGCAGAAGGTGGGCGTATTTATAGCTGCTGAGGAGCCAAACACAGCAACGTGACATCCAGAAACGACCACGCAGAAAATAAGTGATCAGAGTGTGGAGATAAACGGCTGGAGGAAGCCCAAACAATGAGCTGAGACAATGTCACGGATGAGACCCCTGTACACAACAAGACGTTATGCAACCCTATAGAGCACGCCAGATCCTGTAGCAGCAGTGGGAGGCGGAAGCCAGGGAGAAATAAAGGAAATTCACAGATAGTTGACAGAATGGGGCGGCTGGAGCCCTGGATGGTTTGGTCAACAACAGATTAAACACATTTGTTTTCATCTTTGCTGGTTTAATCTGGATTTCAATTCTGGTCTCAGCAAAACCCCTCTTTGACAAACCGGCTTTTGATAAGCATTCGGTGAATAAATGTTACAATAAAAAAAAAAAGGTATGACTAAGGTGGTTAAAAGAATATAAACCTCATATTTTCCCTCTTGATGGACAAACTGCAATCAACACTGTCTAGACAAACTGCTTTTGCAAAGCCTGCTGCTATCCACAACAGACTGAGCCTACATAACGTTGGATGTCCGTGTAGCTCATGCAGTGCCAATTATCGATGACCAACAGAAACATTGAACAACTTTTTATGTCTATAAAGTAGCACAATGCAATTCAGGAAACCGCAAAAGAACAAAATTATCTTCAAACGTTCGATGACATACAGAGGCACTCTGCCTGACAGTGATGGCTACTGCTGGACACAGTCTTCACTCGAGTTCAGATATTTTCAACTCGACCCATTGTGCAATACCCTCAAACAGCCCAGAGTCATGGCATGGGACGCTCCTCCTAATCGCATCATGCCAATGACCTTTCGTGTTTTCTACAAATGGACATACAAACTAATCGCAATGGGAGTCGTTTGTATGTTCCACTGAACCACTCTCACAGCTTCTGATTAGGCCCGTCACAACAGAATGCAACTTTGATCAGGTATTGTCCTGTTGTGATACAGGCACTCTATTTAATCCAATCACCACAAAAAATGCTTTTTGGATCAGTATTAGCTTTGTCTTAATCACTTGTTGCTAGAAATACCGGCTCATTAAATCTCAAATCCAAAACATATTCACTGAGCAGTCTATGGTTTGACAGTGTTGGAAAAGATAAGAGGCAACTATTGTTAATGAGTGCAGGACACAGGACAATAGCTTCCTTGATGACACATCGCGCTCACGTGTTTGTCCGTGCGCGTCCAAGAGCCCTCAGTAACTGCTGAGGACACGATACTCACTTTGTCAATTCAAAGCCACGCAGTCCGTTTGCTGGCTGAAAACACACCGTCTGATAAAAACTGTTCAAATCAGACCATCAAGAGGCACCAGTATCATCGTTATAGTTGCTTTCTGGTCCTGTATGCGTTCATATTCTATAGTATAAACTAGGGATGGGCATGAGTACTCGATTTGGACGTCAGTATTCGTTCAACGTATGGACCACTCGCATTTTAAACAGTTTATTATAAATACAGCATTTTCATTTCAGCTTAGCTTACCGCAGCCGGCACTTCCGGGTTAGGGAAAGGACCCGTGTGTAAGCTGTCCTCTTACGTGCCTGTAGTAAATACTATTTACTTTGTGAATGTTCGGTTAACGCTTAAAGCAACATCATCTAACTTTTTTTTTTTACCTTAAAATAACAGCTTCAGAATCATTTTGATGCTACACTGACTTGTAATATGAAGAATGGCATCTCTTTCATTCCCATTCGCCCCCCCGCACAATGTAACTTTGGTGTTTGCGTATGAAACCGCGGGAAAAGTGCGTTACACTTCGCGGCACTACAGACATTAGGGTTGCCGCCGTTACCGGTTCTACACGGTGTTCTTACACCAATAATTACATTATGAGAGAAATAAAACCTGTTTAGTTCATTTTCGCGTATCAGCGCCCACATTCATCAAATAAAAAAAACTCTGATGAACTACAGGAGTGTGATATCAATACTTAGATAGTACTTAGTCGGAAAACGGACACTACAAAAGAGAAAGTGGAAGATGGAGAGGAGGAGAGGAGAGAAACAAGGCTCCAGACCATAGATCGGGTCTAGATCGGGACCTGTCTCCCATGGCTCCATGCCTAATCTCCGCGCATTTGCGCCCGCGATCTCAGTCTGCTGCTCGTCCCCAACATGATTTTATTTTTCCGAAACAAAAAAAAAAAGCAGCACAGGGACACTCCGCTTTCCCCCCGCCCGGCACCCGCAGGGGTGGGAATCGCACCTCAGCCTCACTTTCATTGCGCCACAGGGTTTGTTTCACCCTGTGACTCGCGCGTGCTGCCCCGGTAGACAGTCGCAGCCGGTAGCGGGGAGCCCGCGGCTCTGGGAAGCGGTGAGGTCCCTGCAAGGGGCGCTGTAACCTAGGTGTACATTATATTTGCGTTTGTAACATAGACTGTTATTGAAACAAATTTGTCCAGTAAATAAATTCTTGGACCGGGAAGAAAAAGAAATCGGGGTGAGTATTACGACAGCAGTGTAAAGTGCAGTTGCACTCAGAAACTGTAGGGGCGCCAAATACCAAAAGTTACATAGTTCATAATTCTGCTTTAAACATTTTTTACACATACAGTCCAAATAAATAGCTTTGGAATACATTTAAATTTAATGGATCTATGCTTTGCTGCTCCGATGCATGTGTCTGTAGTGTGGACGTCCCTGGAACAAACAACACACTATTATTATGATTGTGCTGACGCTAGTCCAAAGTAACAAGTTTTGCCAGTTTTTTTTCTGCATGATGGTTGCAAAGAAATGTCCATCTGAAATGTCTAAGGCCAAGTGGAGATGATGATTGGACAATATTTTTGCAGACAGAGGCGCAGGAGATTGATCCGAGCCCAATCAATGAGAATGGTTCGCAATCGCAAAACAAAACTGGCGTCATTTAAATATTGTTAACTTTTTCATAGATTTTTCTTATTTATCTTAACTTTGAAATACGTTAAAACGTTCAAAACAACGGCAGATTCAAACATCTCATTCAACACACCTTTGAGTAAACCATTATGAACAAAGACATGCACCGGTAATAACAAAGGTGGTTGCCAGGAACGCCTGTAGATGTTCTCCGCTCGTCTCTGACTATACAACCCGGCTGTCTGCTGCTCCAATGGAAATTCACCAATTAGGGAGTGGACTATAGCCAGCCAGGGCCTGAGGGCCAGTCGCTCAGCCAGGAATGGAGAAGAATGGAGCCCTAACCTACATCTCAGCGAGCCCTGCCCAGCTCGACCCTCTGAGGGCCTGTTATGGGGTAATAATGGGCTCTAAGTGCTTCCCTCTAGGCGTACCGACAACATGGCTAAGTGCTGCATTATGTGACAGTAAAGGGGATGAGTGCCATGACTTGTAGGATGTTTCGTCCTTCCGCAAGTTACATACATATAAACGATAATAGACAGAATCTGATGTTAAACCTCTTGTGCTGATAATTGGGAGCTCTACACTGGTCTAGCCAAACAACTTGACACACTCGTCCCTACGCTAAAAGCCGCATTAACGATTGACATAAACAAATGGCAACTTTTGCCCCGCTCCCACTCCCTCAAGCTCCTTTCAATTAAATTATTTTACAGTTAAAAAACAGAAAACGCAGAGTCACAGATAATTAATCAATTGGTAAAACACTTGCACAAGCAAAAGCAGCGTAATAACCTGTCATGTCGCAAGGAAGTACAATATCACACAAAATTGTTCAAAAACATTGCTGTCTGTCCTGTGTTACAAATGCAAATGCTTTGTTCATTGGTTGATTGAAGACCATGCTCCTCATCAAGTCTGTAGAGTTAAGACAATGCTCCTCATCAGTGTGATTGTTAGAGACAGACGTACCTGTTTTATCTGATATAATCATCATGCTCATGCACAATCGGGATTGTGGACTGAGAACGTGTTAAACTGCTGATCATTGTATGAAGAACAAGACATGGGACTAGGAGGTGTAGTCTCAGAACGACATTCAACCCTTTGTCAGTATAAAGACTGTCTCCAGTCGAGGAGAAGTCAGAGTGTACAGACATTCACTGCTTTTAAAGTGTACTGTATTCCTCTCTTATTCTGCAGAATAAAAATCTGTTAAAAAGAATCGCAGTCTGTTACCTGATAGCGAAGCAAGATCACCCCACCATCACGCAGCGGATTTTCTTCTCAGACAAACTCCATAATGAATGTATTAGCAAAGAATGAATGGTATATCATGTAAATGACACGAAGCAAGGTATAGTTTGTACTTCCTCAAGTGTCCAAAAGCAACGGCCACAAAGCACCGTCGCAGACACACCTACCAGCGACACAACGTCAAAACCACTGCCAGTGTTAGCAGAGGGAACAGTCAGACAGTAATCCTGTGGTCGGAGGGAAATAAGAGGGGTCATGACTCTGGGTCATTGACAGCGCTGATGAGTATTTCCACTTCAGTCTTGCTCAATCCCAAAGTCTGATTGAAACACATTGTTCCTGTCTGGCAGACAGGCACGTATTCAGTTAAGACTGGAGAAGCCATATGATTATATATATATATGAAGATATATGATATGATATATGATATATATATGATTACAGAAAAATGAGTGTTGCCTTCACTGCAGATCTGTCCATTCTTGTTGAATGAACCTAAAAGCACCAAACAATCTGATCAGTCAGATAATTCCTATAATGACACAGAGGGAATATAGGTGTGTTCACCACAAACAGATAGTCAGGAGCTATGGAGGGCTGCACCCTCTCCTCTCCTTCTCTTCTTTGATAACAGTTTACAGAATATCTCCCTCATAGTGATTATGTAATAGACAAATCATGGCTCAAACCAGAGGATTTGACATCCACAGAACAGTGAAATACTCAGACAGGTGAAAGCATATGGTTGCTAAATCAACATGGCACCCCATGCAATAATTATGCAAATACACTGCTGCATTAAATCACCTCTCTAGAACACCCCATTTCTCCACCTGCCACAAAGCCAGATATTAAGATAAGATAGTACTTTATTAAAGACTTTTATAATGATGAATGCAGTTATTACATGTGATGTGATAATAAGACTATATCTATGGGGGAAATCCTAGAATTGTAGTGTGCCTTGCAGTTTGAGTTTAACTGGACAACACTTGTTTTGAGTCAGGCATTGCCAAACCCCTGTCTAACTTAAGGTTTTTTTTTAGCAAGATACCACCTCTACAGGCAACATAACTGAATATGGGCTCTTCCATTCCTGAATTATTTCCATCCCTTTTTATACAATAAAAATATTTAGCCATCTGTTGCAGAGGTAAACAGTGAAGAACAATATAGATAATATTAAGTACCAATGGCATCAATTTAATAATCAAACAGATAAATAATAATAATTATAAGATAATGCTCTAATAGACAATGTGTGAGATTACAGGAGGCTTGTTTGGAGACAGCAGCGCCACAGGATGGCCAGATTACAGCTTCCAGGATTTTGAAGTAGAGTATGACAGGATAATCCACAGAAAGAGCTCCACTCAATTATAACAACTTCACTTGCATGAAAGATTAACAGAATGTGTGTGTGTGTTTGTCTCAGTGATTTTCTGCGTAGGGCAGGCTACATGTGTGTATGTGGACATGGTTGGCACACACATTTTGGGCCAAGTCTCCAGCCTGCAACAGAGCAGATAAGCAGCAGTGATAATGTCAGCAGCCCAGGAACAATCCTGGAAGCAAATCAACACTAAACAGGCCTGGCATTCATCTAATTTCCCCCCCAGTGCACCATTACAACTCAACCCTCCCCCTGTAGAAACAAGAAGAAACAAACATTACCCATCTATCTGGGTTTGAAGATAGAATCTGTAAAATTTTCATATCGCCAAAAACCTGCTTTGATTGTTAACAGATGAATACAAAAAGATGTATATCCGTCATATTGTCTTTTAACAATAGTCATTTATGCCATGCGAATCTTGCATTAACTGCAAAATGTCTTCTAATCAAAGCAAAGTCGATATATATGTGAGCGCTGTAGTTTTGGCTTCATGTGTTTCTTATAGGGCTGTAGGATATGAAAATGCCGATACAAGTATATCATCCATCCATAAATGATATGGACTGGATATGTGGCATTCAGGAAATTATTTTTTTCCAATTTTAAATGACCAAACAGACCGACACAAACTAAAGCACAGTTTGAACCATCTGTTCTGCAACACAGAGACAGCAATCATTGGTCGTCTCTACCGTAATTAATCCTCACCCTTTAATGATATGGGATGAGAGCAGAACACAGTTTTGGAAGCAGGAGCTTCTATCTGACATCAGAAGCTGCTTAGGCTGGGGGCTATGACTGGGGGCAGATAGTCACCAAGTCACAATATTTTTGCTCCATCTACTTGTCCCACAGCTGCACCAGAATGCAGGGTCATCTAAAGAAGAAGCGGCATCATCAATGAGCATAAACACAGACCTTCAACTTGAAGATGTCTGCAACTTGAAGGAGTTGTTATACCGTGCTGTTATCATCAAGTCTGGATAAGCTTTTCATCCAATAACCAGCATGGGCGGATGTGACACTTTCTTCAGCGATACAGTTTTCCCTATCTATTTTCTAATGAAAGTGGAACAGAATTAGGAACAAAAGCTTACGGCCATTCTTTTGGGAAGCAGCGTCAGCTGTTGGGCTTTTACCCATTTTCAGAAGCTTAACTCTTCCTAGATAGTTGACTGTGGATTTGAGAGAGACAGACAGAGGTTACAGGGAGAGTACACTAGAGAGGGATGCAGCGGATGTGAGAAAGGAAGAGCTAGTGGACTGCAGACACTAATGGCAGAGATAGACTAGAGCGTCACTTGTGGTGGTGGGAGGGTGTAGGTAAAGGCTGAAAGCACAGGAGTCATATATTATTAAACGTAATAATTAAATTATTAAGCCTTAGCCAACATTAAAGAGCAAAAATGACTAATGCATTTTACAAACAAACTATGTTACCAAGATCCATCCTCAGGCCAGTGCTATTTCCTCTCATTTTTACTCAGTCTGGGATCATTTCCACAGTTTTAGTTAGAGGAGGTGTGGCCATAGCGCCTCCTAGTGGCAGTAGGAGTGGCTTACTCTACAGAGACACAATCATTGCTCCTAGACACTTTGAAACCTGTTAAAATCTCATACACCACATGCTTTGAAACGCTTTTCCCCCTGGCGACTGCAGCGGCTGCTGTGTCACTGATCCTGGTTGTTGAGGCTTTTACACGTATATCATATAGAAAAGTGGATTTGGCTCTAATCTAATTTTACCGCTTGATGCAAATCAGCTTAGGCCTTTGGATCTCTGAGCCAAGGCATCACTCCTGTCCTCTGGACAGATTTAACAGTGCTGCTCTTCAGCAGGCTCAACATTAACAACCACAACCATTGCCGCCAAACAAATACTCAAATCCTCTCATCTGCCCCCAATTCGCTGATCTAAGAGAGTTGAAATAGATGGGCCTATTGCTTTGTTTACAAGATTATAGAAAAAAAAACCTGACCTGGAAAAATTCTGTTGTTGGATGCAGATACCAGGTTTCAATCAATGTAGGACACAAACTAACCAGATTTAAAGTGGGCTTCATTCACTAGTATCAAGTAAGAGAGGTATATTGTGATCAGTGTAAAAAAAGCTGTTGTGTTGGGAGCTGGATTCTATTAATCTATAAGATTAATTTCCCAGGTTGATATACCCTCCCACCACAGTGTGTCGTCAGATGAACCTACTGCGGTAGCAGGGATCTCTGAAGTCCTGACACGGCTAAAAGTCGCCTGGAACCCATCAATAGACAGACGCCTCCACTTAACAAATACTGCACTTAAACCAATATTTTAAGAGGTGGCCGACTGGCACCTTTTGGATCAGCATCGGTATGACATGCACCTCACCTATCCTGTTACTCAGTGTTTTCTCTGTGGGCTGTCTGGTGGTGTGTGTAGGGGTGTTACACTGGGAGACAGGGGCATTGAATTAATGATGAACTGAGGAGGAAAATGACAGGGTGACCTGAGAAGGGGATGGCAGCTGACTCATCTTGCCTCGGGAGACAAAGAGGCAGACCAACAGAGGAATGTACAGATACCAACAAGATACTTTACTACTCAAAAGAACAACACAAAGGATCAGGGAAGTGGAGACGACATGACGCCCCAAGGTCTGCAGTTGATTCACAAAAATGTATTGCGCCTGTTATCTTTGTCACCCATGTAACTGACTGCAGCAGAAACTCGCAAAAAAATTCTGCCGCAGAGGCACAAACCCTTGGAAGGACCTGCAGCCTTCTCCATTTCATCCTAGCAGAGGTCCACATTGTAGGTTCTCTCTATTACCAAACAGTATAAAGCTGGATTAGGTTGTCTACTCAAACGTGCCAATCTCTCACAGAATTAAATAGGAAAAATATCCATGCCAATGGAAAAAAAAAAAAGAGTGGCTTAGCCAAAATGGCTTAGCTCTAAAATCACAACTTAATCCCCACAGTCAAAACGTACAAATCAAATTTCCCCTTAAACAACCCAGTCTTGAAATAAGGATAGATAACAGCAATACAACTAATCGATAATAATGAACTCTCTCGATACAACAACCTTCAATGCCGAACAATTATCAAACAACAAGCACACAGTGATTCCATATTGTCATCACCCCCCATAACATCCTGATAAAACAGGTTCCTGAACAGCTCATGGAGGAGTTGGTACTCTGCCCCAAGCCATCTTACTTAGCCATTGTTCCATGACTATTGTGTGCCTTTCAGGAGTTAGCCGTCCCTCTGCAGAGTGGCTATGTGACTGCTCCCTGGCTGCTATAAAAAGGTCCCGTCCTGGCAGTAGAGGGAACAGAACAGCAGAGACAGTGAAGAGTGTTGCACTTTGCAAGTCTGTCTGCCTCTATGTGCCTTAAACCGGGAGGATATGCTGAGGAGACGTGACAGGCAGGGAGATGCATGCATGCATGCATCCCCTAATCATCGAATGTTCCCCGTGTCCCGGTTTGTGCCAACAGTGCGGCGAACAAGGCCTGAAACGGGGACGAAAACCACAGCCCCCTTTCTCTCCATCTCCCTCCAGTTGGGTGCGGTACAGTCATGCAGAAATCAATCGACCGGGGGAAAATCAGGCTAAACAGGGAATACCACAAATCCACAGAAAGAAAAGTTAGTGCACTAAAACAAGCCATCCAGTAGAGGAGTGCAGGCATCCCGTCATCTGCATCATCACTCCAAGCCCGGAGTGGGCTTCGAGTGACCCTGCCTGAGGCAAAAAAAAAA
>OMKR01044882.1:0-11569 GCA_900302355.1 Cyttopsis rosea | reverse complement strand
CCTTTTTAATTTTCATTCATTCGGTTTCATCTCTTTCATCATCATTCACATCTTTCCGTGCTCTTTTATTGTACTGGTGTCTCTCCCTCCCTCTCTCCCGCTCTCTCTAATGAGCCCCATATGGAGCCGTGTTCTTGTAATTAAAATGCGCACCATTCATCTGGGAGGAAGGGACTCTCCTTAATCTATGTCGACCCATTTTTTTTTTGCCTCTTGAGGATTTTGCCCGTGCAACACTCTTCGCTTCCCCTTTTCACCATCCTTCACCATCCTTCCCTCTCTCCCCCCACACTCCCCCTCCTATTTGTCAGTGTGTCATATCAGCCGTCCCCGGTGTGTTTATGTTTAGTGTTGCGTTGCATTCCAGTTGGCACAGAATATAATGGTTGGCGTCTAAAATTCTTGTTTTGTGTTTTTATTTTTATTTTATTTTTTTTATCATTCAGAAGTTTGTCACCGACACATGCACAACACATTTGGATCCCATTTGGATCCTCAATGGCCCTTGAACTACGCCGGGGCTCAAATATCTCCTCTTAACCTTCTCAGCCAGTGGATTTTTCCAGAGATAACACTTTCCATGGGAATTCTGAAAGGTGAAATTTTCCAAAGAAATTGCTTAATTTTATATTATTGTTGTTATTATTATGGTTATTATTATGGTTATTTATTATTATATAAAAGTGCAGTATGCAAAAAAAGGATGACATGGAATATCACATCAACTGAAATATGCAATGCTATGTATTCCCATGTATCTCTTGGAATAACTTGAGTTTGTAGCCCTCAATTTACACTGCGGGAGACTTTGAGCTGTGGAACTTGAATATCATTCATTCTCGCAGTCGGTGACTAGGTAAGGTTTTCTCATTCAGCGTTTGCAGACTTGTATTGCTGATTGATTAGAAAGTCTTTGCACTGGAGGCCAGAGCAAGTTTGTTTGCCGGAGGATGTCGCCACTCCTCTCGCCCGTCTTAGCACGCTTGGTGTGTGTGTGTGTGTGTGTGTGTGTGTGTGTGTGTGTTTGCCTGGGCTGGGCTGGGGCATGCTTGTCTCAAATATCTCACCTCTGACTCCGTTAGTTGTGAAATGCTTTTGGCTGGACTGCTTTACTTTAAAAGGCCATCCTGTTACCAGACTTGCTTGTGAAATAGTTTGGGATGTCTGTCAAACCTGGATTAAAATTAAAATTAAAATTAAAATTAAAATCCAATAGACGGGTTCCTTCGTGATACAAGACCTGGGGAGGGAAATACAAGCGGCATCAAGTCACTTCATGTCTGATACGCAACAAAACACGTGGGCATATTTTCACAGCCCGCGACAGTTAACATGTCTGTTCTTTAAATGTCTTTTAAACAGGGAACGACAACGAGGTGTTTAACTGGCTGTGCGAAGCTGAAATACACCGTCGTTGCAACTCGGCCACTTCCACGTTCTTGATCATTTCAGTAGCAAAGTTACTCACAATTGGCTGCCAATTTCACATTTATTATGTCAATGGCTACTTTACCCCCTTGTTCCCAAATTCAGAACTGAAAAGAAAGATTGTGTGCGTACTAATGTGGACGTGAGCCAGGAGTGGAGAAATTTGGTGTCTTTTGTCAAATTATATGAAATATCGTATTGTTTTTCACCGACGCTACCACATAATAATGGTGTATATATACATGTATAATATATACCGTATACATGTGTATCTACAATAACTGCATACATTAGCAGTCTTGGGCTTATTAGTATGATTTTCATGGCGCTCAACTGTACCGTTTTCACCCCCAGAACACATAAATATATATGTATATGTATGGCAAGATAGCGGGGGTCAGGCAGTATCTCTGCTCCATTACAATCATAAATGTATTCCCTTTATTGTGGACCAGGAAACCCACTGCGGGTTAGGATAAGAATAAATAAATGAATGAATTTAGAATTTAGATACTGCCAATCATGCGTATGTTACAGTGGGTTTGGGCTGTCAAGGTTCACCACCACCTACCATCTTCTTGAAGGGGATATATCATGAAAAACTCACTTTTTCAGTGCTCGTGCACATTAATTTGGGTCTCTGATGGTGGAATAGTGAACGTTTATCTTCTTCATAGAGAAGTGGGAGAAACAGTTCCGGCGTGGGCGTGGCACATGCACAGTGAGACACGCACCCGCATACACGCACACTGAATCAGCCTGTCAGAGCCTGGAAGGATAGAGACACAGGTTAGAATGGATAGAATGAATAATCTGAGTGGTATTTTCAGCAAAACACTTCAAAGACATGTTGTGGGGACCTCAGAGACCTGGATTAACCTGTTGAAAAGGAGCATGATATGGCTGCTTTTAAAGGTGCACTGTGTAATACTCTGGCAGTCAGTAAACCAACTTAAATTACAATAAACTCAGCAACACTTGCTTCCAGTTTTTAAAAAGGGAAGAGAAGTGGGTTGTAATTTGAGGTTGTCTCATCACTGTGTAATAGGCACAACACGGCTCTCTTTTGAATTTCTTTCATTTTCTGGTGTTTTTTTTGTGTTGTGTACTGTCTGTCCCTTTTTTCTACTCGGCGAGTAGAAAATAGGTGAGATTGTTGATTTTGTGTGTGGTGTGTGGCTATTTTTAGTTGACTTAAAGGTACAATATGTAACTTTTCCGCATTTAAATGTCTAAAAACGACTAGACCTACGTTATATATTTTGTTGAGTTGTGTACTTTACATTATCCCAAATGTTTCCAACAATTTTCAAACCCAGAGAAATCCCTCATTTTAATGTTGGTAACAGAGCGTTTCATTAGGTCGCCTGTCTGTCCCCTTTACCCCCTCTACTGCTACAACTTCCACCTTTACCCCCTCTACTGCTACAACTTCCACCTCTACCGCTACAACTTCGACCTTGATGCCCTCTACCGCTACAACTTCCACCTTGATCCCCTCTACCGCTACAACTTCCACCTTTACCCCCTCTACTGCTACAACTTCCGGGGTCACACAGGGAACACCGACTGTTACATCAGAAGACTCTGCATAACTTTTTTCTTCAAAACTTTTCGACTCCACTATTGTTTGTATTGGTCTATTAACTATCGTTTGATGGAGCACGGTTATTTATCGCCGTTTGCTGCGCATTCTGCACAGAAGCAGTCCCTGTAAAGCGCACACGTGACAAATGAAGACAACAACTCCCATGATCCCACACTGCTTCTGACGTCATCGGACTCCATCTTGTTTGTTATTGTTTTGATTGAGAGACCCCTAGTGGCAAAAAATTACATATTGTACCTCTAACACACACACACACACACACACACACACGGACCTCTACTTGCTTTACACCACTGCCCTCCGTAACTTGTATTCTTATATTTGCCGATGCCTCCATCCTCAGAGATTCCAGAGCTGGCGGATCACGGCGTCACACTGCCTCCCAACATGCAGGGCTTGACGGACGACCAGATCGTAGATCTGAAACTGAAGGACGAGTGGGAGGACAAGTGCGTGCCCAGCGGAGGAGCTGTGTCTCGGAAGGACGAGATTGGCCGGAGGAACGGTCACGGTGAGCTCAACAAATATAACAACATTAATTATATTAGTTTTGCCTGAAGTCCTTGAAAATGAAAAAACAGTGCTTTAAAAAGTTAAAAAGTACTTCCTCGAATTTCATTTTGTAATGCCAGAATGAACCCTGTGTCACTTAGCTGTTTTTTTTACTGATGAGCAATCTTTTCTCCCTGCATCTTTTGTAATTGATGCTCGGAATTTGATCAAAAACTATTATTTTTCTGAGCGCAAGGGATTTCAAACACCGGCAGAATATTGCTCAGTCGATTCTCAAGATGTTAGAAGAGTGTTGTTGTCAAGTAGTTAATAATACAAGCAAAGGAAAAATTACTAAATCTTTACTCAAGACGTTGACCTCTTTATCACCGACCAGCTCCCAACCTTAAGATGAAGGAGGTGTTGATGAAAACAGTGGAAGAGGCAAAGGCCTTAATCTCCAAAGTAAGTATGGCAGTAAACCATTGGATATCACATGCTTTTTTTAAGCCAGATCTCCCTGTATAATGAACATTCCCTTTGTCCCCCTCAGAAACAAGCGCAGGCCGACGTCTGCGTCACCGCGGAGATAGTGAAGGAAGCCTTGGATCTGCTCCGGGGGGCGGTCATGATCGTCTACCCCATGGGGCTGCCCCCTCACGACCCCATCAGGATGGAGCTGGAGAACCAGGAAGACTTGTCAGGAACCCAGGTGAGTGGCAGGGGCTGGTGTTTCCAGGAGTATTCGATGGGTCCTAGTGGGTTAAGCCTTCAAATACATAGATAGATGGATAGAAAGATGGAGAGAGTGGAAGATGGATAGAAAGATGGCAAGAGTAGAAGATATATGGATATATAGAGTAGAAGATAGATAGATGGATATAGAGATAGATAGATTGAGATATAGATGATAGATTGAGAGATAGATAGATGGACAGATTGAGATATAGATAGATAGATTGAAGGGGGTACAAGATAGAAAGATGTAGTAGATAGAGAGTAGAAGATAGATAGATCAACAGCTCAAATTAGAACAGTAGCAAAATAATAATAATAAAGCAATACAATAAAAATATGACAAAGAAAATGGCGGTATATGGAAATATACAAAAAACAAAGATAACCTAAAAATAACAGAAAAACGATAAAAGCTAAAAATTAAAAAGACCTAAAAAATTAAAGGTCATGTCCAAAAATTTAATATATGGTCCTATACAATAACTTATGAAATAAACAGTGAAGCAGAAAGATGAATGTACAATATACCTGAACAAATGATAAGATGAAGACGAGGCAAAACAAACAAACAAAAAATTGCTACATACATGCACTTTACATATTATTCAGATAACTAATCTAGATACAGATCACATTTTAATGGCACGTGTAAAAGGGGGGTCACTATGAGCAAAATTCGATCTGGACTGACATCTCGCAGCTCAGCCATAAAAAGCGCTGACAGTGATCTGTGTCCCTGCAGGACAAGGAGAAGAAGCAGATGGTCACCTACAACAAGGAGCTGCTGATGGCCTTTGTTTACTTCGACCAGAGCCACTGTGGCTATCTGATGGAGAGAGACCTGGAGGAGATCATGTACACGCTGGGCCTCCACCTGTCTCGTGCTCAGGTACACACACACTCACTCCCTGTCCTGTCTGCGTTTGGATCCGTTTTTTCTGTAGAATTTTAGGAATGTGAATTGGCACGGACCTTCTAATATTATTCAATATTACAACAATATCGAGCTGCCGATTTGATGTGTATTGCGATTCTTTTAGTGTTCAGGCCTGGAGGCTGGTTCATGAAGCTTAATATAACGGTGATCTTTGTTTCATTTTAAGGTCAAATCAATTGATGTTTTCTCATTGCGGGGTGAATGTATAAAGATTAGTACAAAACCCTGAAATTAAACTGGAAAATTTTTACACGAGCCTCTTATTATGTTTTTATTTAAGCCTGAAAGCACACCACGAAGCAGTGTCGCAAATGAGCTTCTTATTATGGAGTAACCAGTTCTTTAAATCCTAAAACATTTGAGAATGTAGGAAAAAAGAATGTTGACCCGGTAAGAAGATTTTTGTCCAGAAACTAAAATAACATGTTCATGATGAAATGTATGGAGATGTGGGGGGAAAAAAAAAACTGATCTGGGTTATGAGTGCATTGTTATAAGTAGAATTTTACAATTTCTGAATGTTTTATACTGATCGTTGAACTATTTAAAAGGTCACGCCTAGCTCAATATAATGTTTATTTCTCCTGTTTTTCAGGTGAAGAAGCTCCTAAACAAGCCCGTGGTCAGAGAGTCGTGTTACTACCGCAAACTGACAGACACGGGGAAGGACGAGCCCGTTCCCTCCTCCAGCGACACCCAGATCGACAACCTGCTCGGTGATCTCACCTTCCCTCAACTCCAAAATTGAGATTAGTTGTGGTTTATTAAATTATAATGATTCCATCCATGTATGATTTAATTGGATGTTTAAATATTCTTAAACAATGTTAATACTCAATTCTTGCTCATACACACACTTTATATATTCGATATCTTGGTCAGACTGTCATTCTATATTTATCTGTATTATACACCTGTATTGTACGCATCGTCCTTTGATTGATTGATTTTCTCGTTAAGACCAGGGGGTCCCAAACAGGGGTTCATGGCCCCCCTAGTACAGGAATTGCAAGGGTTCTACAGCAAAATATTTTATTTTTTATTTTTGAAGAAAATATACCCACCCCCACTTGGGGTTTGTCTTTGAGGAAAACAAAAAGGATTAGAAGTAAAATACTAAGAGCAAACGGGGGAAGAAACATAAAATTAGTTTACACTAAATGGTACATTTGACATTTTGCACTCCACACAAACTACATGTCAGTTTACCATTAAAGATATAGTACTTTATCCTAAATGTTCTTCTTTCCCCCTCAGGTAACAGGGGGCTGCTCCCCGTGCCCACGGCTCGGCCCGAGTCGGAAAGCAGCGAGTCTGGAAGTCTGATCGTGTACAACGGGGCCATGGTGAACATCGGCAGCATGATGCAGAAGCTGGACAAGAGCGAGAAGGGACGCGAGGAAGTGGAGCAGAAGTTCATCGAGCAGGAAGCCAAAATGGGTACGATCACAGCCGACCACTTCTAGAAAGCGGACCAAGTCGCTTAAAGACACAACCAGTAGCTCCGGAGCTAGAGCGGTTCGTCTGGCAGCTAGAGGGTTTCTGGTTCTGTCCTCGGCTCCTCCTGGATAATTTGCAGAGGGGTTCTTGAGCAAGACACCTAAGAGCTCCCGATGAGCTGGTCGTCTCCTTGCATGGCTGACACTGAATTTGAGGCGCGTAACATGTAAAGCCCGTTGAGTGTTCTTAGTGGCTAGAAAAGCACTTGATGCATCCCATTTACCATTTACTGCACACCACACTGGAGAGCATGTCCCACTATGCACTGAGAGGCACGTTTCTCTGCAGCGTCGCCATCAACCCTCAACGTGCTGGAAGGAAGACATTGCTCCATTTACTCGCATCCTAAATTACGTTGGACGATAGCACACACCTGTAGTATGTGTAGTAATAATAATCCACTTTATTTGTTTAGCGCCTTTCATACAAGATTTGCAGCTCAAAGTGCTTTACAGACATTTGGGAATTAATATTTTACCGTAATTAATTATTTAAAGTGAATGTACATTTGAGAAAAAACAAAACAATTTTATTTTATTTTAAAATACAATACAATGGTATGAAGAGCACCATGGTAGGTCACCATTTTGGACGCAGACATGCCTGTTGGTGCCGCCATCTTTAGAAGTCTGTATTGAGACAATCTAAAAACATCTGCTCTGTGATGGTTGTCTGGAGAGCTATAGGCTACACTGTACTGGCACCTTTCCAAGAGCAGCAATCACAAAGCACAATCCCTGGGTTGGTTTGGCAGTGCTGACTCATCAACAGAAGATGGGTGGGGGAGTGTACTTTTTAGTTTGGCTCAGAATCCTTAATCTATCTTCCCACAATGCTGTTCTAGATGATGATGCCAAGGCGATGGTCCAGCTGGAGCAGGCCAACAAGGCTCTGTCCAAGGAGCTGGAGGAGGTGAAGGGCAGCCTGGGCCAGACGGAGGAGACGCTCCAGGCCACAGAGGAGCTGAAGAGCCGCTTCCAGGAGCAGATCCACCGGAGCACGGACTCCCTCATGGCCACGGTCAAGGAGCTGCTGGCCGTCCTCAAGAAGGTGAGCTTTTCTCACCGGTACCTCCGTACCAGTAATACGGTCTGAAGTAGGGCCGCGTCGGATCGGTGGGCGATGTAGCCTGTTCCAAGGTTAAAGCTGTCCTCCATCTCCCAGAAAACCTTTTTATTGCTTATCCAATAAAATTGAAATCAGGTCTTGGGTTCTATACGATATTTTGGGGGGGATCACTAAGATGTTTGAGAAGTAGTCGTTGGTAATGTGAAGATCATAACCAAGCAGGAAGAGACTAGAACACTCTGATCCGAAAATGTTATTACTTTATTACTTCAATCCATTATGTAATAACACTGCA
Source organism: Cyttopsis rosea (assembly GCA_900302355.1). Taxonomy (NCBI): domain Eukaryota; kingdom Metazoa; phylum Chordata; class Actinopteri; order Zeiformes; family Parazenidae; genus Cyttopsis; species Cyttopsis rosea. Next base: position 3,502 of record OMKR01044882.1, on the reverse strand, counting down.
TGTTGTAATGACTTACCAAAATGTATTAAATTTGTAATAACCTATTAGAAATAACATTACAATAACCTATTACATAATGCAGGTAATGCAGGTTATTACGTATTGCCAGCGTACCAACTTTCATGATGTGTGTATTTGTACATCACAATTTAAGGTCGTCTTTCTGCTTCCCTGTTTATTTCATAAGTTATTGCATTTATATGTATAGTATTTTATGACTTTTTATGACTCTGATGACTTTTTATGACTCTGCGCCGGCGACAGCCGTGGCTGGAGGCATTATGTTTTCGGGATGTCCGTACGTCCGTCCCATTCTCGTGAATGTGATATCTCAGAAACGCTTGGAGGGAATTTCTTCTTCAAATTTGGCACAAACGTCCACTTGGACTCAAGGATGAACTGTTTAAAAAACATGTTTTTGTCCATAACTCAATAATTCATAGGCTAATTATGACAAATTCACACAAATGTCTAATAGGATAAAATGATGAAGTGATGGTCAAGGGTCAACTTCACTGTGACATAATGTTCTGCAAAAACACTTTTCCTCAGTACTGTACAGCATGTTTCTCACTGGAAATTATTTATTGGACTCATACAATGTCAATATAGTGATAACTTCCATTTCACCAAAAAATACACTTAATACCTTTTAATAAATTCCTTCAAAGTCTTCACAACATATATTATGTGGGTCTGGACAGACATTAATATGAACTGCAACTTGACTGGTTGGCAGAGGCATACAACCGCGATGCGGTAATTCTAGTAATTTTTTTATTGTTATATTTGTCGTTTATCTTTGGGTTTAATGTATATTGCCATATCTTTTTATTGTGTACGGTTATAGTGTGACAGCAAAGCAGTTTGACAGCAGTTTGGGCGTGTTATTACATAATACGTTGAATTATTACATATTCGTCATAAAACGTTGTGTCCCGGGAATTAGCAAATGTGTAGCTACAAGACAAAACATTTGACCAAATCGCGTTGTTTCGGAAAGCCCAAATCCCTGGCGATAGTCTTAAGCCACCTTTTTAATTTTTATAAAATAGATTTTCTCCGGCCAGTTCTTTCAGTGTGTTAATCCGTACTGCGGTGTGTGTTCCTCAGGATCCCCAGGCGGAGCAGTCCTCTGAAGCCAGCGGCCACAGTCAGACCAACGGTGCTGACGATGAATGAAGCCAGTAAATGGATCAAAATCTGTGACTTTCACTGTTCTTTTTCTTCCAGAACCACCTGTAAATACGCACTAAAAGAGTTTGATTTGACCGTTTTTTTTTTCTTCTTTTCTATTCAGTCTTCTTTGTTTCCCATGAATGTTTATATAGATTTATTATTTAGATATGTTGTGTTTATTTGACTTAGATTTTATTTTATTTTTTTGTTGTTTTTCTCATGGAGTACACCTAGTTTTGTGATTTAGTGAGTTAATATTTTTACATAGAGGTTGGAAATTCTAATGTTATATATGACGAATGAAGCATTCAAAAGCTTATTTTCATAGTTTGTGGGGAAAACCTAATTTGCTAACGAGTACATTTCTTCATTGCTATGGATTACAATGTACATTTATGCCAGTACGCGAAGGTTGTACGTTTTTTTTTTTCCTGATTAGCAATAATAAAATAAATACAACTATTTATGTGCAAGAGAATTGAAAATAAATATATTTAAACAAATTCAAACATACTTTTAAAAGGTTAATTGTGGGACAGAGCCTGACTCGATGCTCCTTTTGTAAACGTGTTTGAGTTTCCCCTCCTCACCTGTTCAATAACCGCACGGTTCATTTGGTAGTTCTTCTATTCAGCCTCCGTTCGTTTCTTTTTGAGCCTCGACATCTTGTGGACCTTCTTTCCGACGGCTCCTCTTGGCCTGAGCGTGAACTGCTGCTCTCCCTCATGTGGTTCACACTTGGATTGGAGAATTCCCAACATCTTCTGTTTGCGGGGGGAGGGGGAAAGGAAACTACATGTGAACCAAACGATAAGCTTAATGAATGTCTCCAGTGCTGAAGGAGTCTGCTGCAGAAAAAAAAATTAAAGATGAATATTTTGACATCTACTTCTGAAGTCTGTACATTATTGTCTTTAAGTGCTGCAGAGAATTCCATGAAATTGAGCTCTGAAGACGGCGGTTTTATTTTTGTATTGATGATATACTTCATGGTTGTCTTAATGCATAATTAAAGTGGTTGGTTTTAACACTATACTATGGCTCCACGTGTCCTTATTTTCATTTTCAACATATTTTTTAGCGCTTCCTTAAGAAAGTAGTTGACAGTGTAATGTGGATGAATCACCAGCTGGTGGCAGCAGAGTTCAGGTGCAAACTACAGTCTGCATAAGCATTTGTTTGCAGACAAACAGAACTTCCTCTATGGGATGCCAAAAAATGTCCTCCTTCCTGTGATTATACTCTTTTCCACTAACGTGATTGAGCAGTAAATCTAAAACCTTTACATTAAACATTAAAGTGGTAATCCATACACTACACGTGAGGTCGTTTTATTTATCCATGGGTGCACAACTACTTACTGACCACAACCAGCGACGCTGCTTTATCAAATTCACCGCGACCCCGCCGCCAACAATGGAAATGGCAAATGCATCGAATGGCTGTTTCTTACAAAGTACCAGCTACATAAATATGTAGTATGGGAACTTTCCAAAAAAATCTCAGGGATTACCACTTTAACATTACAAAACACAAAAGAAAACCTTGATTTCGTTTGTTCCTATTGAAGGTTTTGCTGATGAAGTTGCAGTTTGTTGGACAACTAATGACAAATGGACTTCTTATCAGTCGCCTTGAACAAAAGAGTTTGCTAAATGACGTAATGCAATGTAATCCAAAACAAAAAAGGGAGCGAGGAAAGCTTAGTACTATTCATGTGAAATAGTATCCATGTGTTGGGTGGAGGGACCGGGTGTGGCAGACATTGTTTGGACAGCAATATTAATGTCTTGGATCAGGCTGGAAAATACTGAATAATTAAACTCCAGGACATTCCCACGTCAAAGCGACCTGTGGCTCTTTGACCTTTGAAGCTGTTGTTTCCTGCAACGTCTCCCAAACATCCACAGCAAAGGCCTTCAGGTCTGGGCTGACGGAGCTTGGCTTTCCTGCTGTGGATGGAACGCCGCTTCGCTGACCTTTGCTCGCTTTCCCTGCCGACCTCAGACAGAAGCAAACACAAAGCAACAGAGTTTTCCTTTCCAAATTGGATTATTTTATTTTATTCAATTTTATTTTATTTTATTTGTTTACATTTTTGTTTCATTCATTTATTAATTTATGTATAATAATAATAATAATAATAATAATAATAATTATTATTATTATTTTATTATTTCATTATTATTATTATTATTATTATTATTATATTATTATTATTATTATTATTATAAAAAATAAAATAAAAAAAAAAATAAAAAATAATTAATAAAAAAAAAATAATAATAATAATAATAATAATAAAGTAATAATAATAATTATT
>OMKR01044881.1:0-10395 GCA_900302355.1 Cyttopsis rosea | reverse complement strand
CCATCTTGCTTTCGTTTTATTTTTATTTTTATCAAAAGCAAAGTGCACATATCTAGTGGCGTCCATATAGAAATGTTTCTGATGTAAAGATCAAAGATCAAAGTCAACTTTGTTTTCTATACCCATATTATCACAGTTACACTCTCAAGGGGATTCTCAGACCCAAATTCATCCAAATTGGTTGCATCCCTGTGTTTAAAGCACAATTTGAGGGCAACCTTACATTTAAAGGACATTTAAAGGACAATTTCATGGGATCCCCTAACCCTATAACCCTAAAAGAAATGGCAGTCTGTTCCCAATGTCCTATGTTCCAAGAGCCTTAGGTTCCCCTGGTTTTATATTCCCGAGGTCATGTGTTCCCAGAGCTCTATGTTCCCAGGGTCCTATGTTCTTCAGGGCAATATGTTCCCAAGGTCCTATGTTCCCAGGGCCCTACTTTCCCATGGTCCTTGTGTTCCCAGTGCCCCATGTTCCCAAGGTCCAATGTTCCCAGAGCCCCATGTTTGTTCTTGTCGTTTGTCAGATTCAGTGTAAAACCGGCCTCAGGGTCATGGTCAACAAGGCAGCCGTTGTTAAAGTCTATGTGATACCAGCCAGGATGTAGGTGTAGTTTTGGGTGATAGACTGCAGCAGAATCAGCGTTGATGATCCATACGTAATATTGTTTGTGTTGAAAGTGTTTTGGTTTCATTTCTTTTTTGGCCCGTTTGTGCCCATTCAGGCTCAATGGAGGGCAGAAACAGTGTGTGCAACATCCCTCTCGCCCTCGATTAATGTCATCAGACAAGGTTGTCATTGATGGGAGGCTATTTTAACACCAACACCAATTTAACGTGATGAATGTCAGAGGAGTGAAACGTTGCTTCATAAAATTTGTTTAATAAGGGCTTTGCGAACAAAGGGCCTGGGAACATAGGACTCTGGGAACATATGACCCTGGAAACATAGGATATTGGCTATGTAGGACCATGGGAACATACTGTAGGACCTTGGGCACACAGGACCTTGGAAACATAGGACTCTGAGAACTTAGGGCCCTGGGAACAGGTTGTTATTGATGGTTTTGCTATTTTAACATTAACACCAGTTTTACGTGATGAATGTCAGATGACGGCGCTTAATAAAATCTGTTTCAAGTTAAGAAGACCTTCTTTTCTACAGCCATCACAACCGTCTGGAAGATACCATTATGTGTGGAAAAGCCTTTATACTTAAGAGAGATAAGATACGATAACACTTTATTAATCCCTGTGGGGAAATCCAGGTTTCACAGCAGCAGGAAAAACAGTGAAAGTCAAAGTAAATAAGTACAGGCAGGCTGCAGGATTATTTCTCTTTCGCAAGCCGACCAACAAAAGCAGATGTCTGAATACAAAACAGGTGGCCGTGGTCACCAATCACAGTCACCATTTATTATTAAGATTTATTTGAATTAAACTGTACGACATGGATCTGGAATCAGTTTTCCCTCTACATTTTCAAAATACATTTTCATAAAACTGATCAGAGATTGTTGAGACTGTTATTGGTAGAAACATATTGTGTTGTGGAGTAGACGCGCACAGAACATCAAGTTCTTAAAAAACAAGACAAAATACAAGGCCTCATGGTCCACACAGTGATAGCAGCAGTTTAACACCAAGAGTCAACCTTCCAGCTAACATCAAGAGTTTAACACCAAGTAACAGAAATAAAAATAAAGAATAATAGAAGTAAAAAGGTTAGAATTTGTACGGATGGAAGTTTTGACATATTAACGTTTGTGGCTCCCGAGTGCTTTGGTTTAAAGCCGTCCATAAACGCAGCCCTCATGTTGATGTGGCTCGTAGTATAAATTAATATTACACCACGGTAGGATAGCGGAGGGTTTTATAGACCTGTTATATTACACAGGAATATAGTAACTTATATATCACCCTGTTTCAGGAAACTGCTTTAACAGATATTAAAAATCACATGTGCAAATATCTCAATAAAGCCAGAATTACATTGAAAAAAAAATTGGATTGGAGTCATTGGATCAACTTGGAAAAAAATGCTTTTATTTGTTAAACCTATTTCAATCAGGAGAGACTAGGTGAAGGAAAGATATTTATTTGACAGATTTGGCATGAGGACTCCATGAGTCTATATAGCTTGTACAGAATGTAATATGAATATATATGGATGAGGAGGGACCTCGGAGGACCGCAGGAGCGCCCATCCCCCCAAAAGTTGTTAGTTCCTATTAGGGGGAACAAACTACGGGCGGACTTACCCAGCAGACTCCTAAGGGTTGTTACAGGAAGAAGGGTCAAGCCGGATGGGAAACTGACTGTGGTTGCGCACTCACGCACATACGCACACAGGCACACGCAGCGGTGACAATCCGCCGATCACGCACATGTGGTGACAACCGCCGATCCGCACGCAGCGGTGATGAGCCGCAGTTCATTGCTATGGTGACGTTCCGCCATTTGTCGCACTCACGCACCCACGCACACGCAGCGGTGACAATCCGTCGATCACGCACATGCGGTGACAACTGCCGATCCGCACACAGTAGTGACGAGCCACAGTTCGTTGCAGCGGTGACGTTCCGCCGTTCATCGCAATCACACATGCATGCACACGCAGCGGTGACAATCCGCCGATCACACACATGCGGTGACAACCGCCAATCCACACACAGTGGTGACAAGTGGTAAGGGACTGATGGCTGCATCTAGCTGCTGATGCTGGTGATGCTAGGCAGGATGGACCAACCGCCTGGAGGGACATTTGCTTTTGAGGGATAAAAGAAATACGATGCTTTTAGAGTTACACATCACCACCAGCTATATGCATGGCTTACCTTTGTCATGGTAGCAGAGATTTTTGGGCGCTGAGGATAGCGTCTGGTCGGGTCGAATATAGGAGGAGTACGTGGAGGAGGACCATCTGCCCAGTTGTTGGAGGGCTGCGAGCGAGATTCCTTGCATTGCTGCCCCGATTCGGAATGAGTGACCAGAATACCTTTGGGCTGGCAAATTGCATTTCGAGAGGATTAGATTTAAATGATGGGTGAACCATGACTTGGACATGGCTTTGTTACCGGGGGTCAAAAAAAGTGGTGCCTCTGGGGCTGTTTTAGGTCTGAAAGATAAGTAGTTCAGCATAGACATGAATGGGCAAAACAGGGAATTAATGCGAGCGATGACTATACGGCAGTCCCCTTGGGTCTTGGAGTGCTTGATGGAGAGGCAGAAATGATTGAGGTGAAAAGATATGTCTGCGAGGGAGATGTCCCTGTTTGGGTTAAATAAATAGGAGAGAGTGGTGAACTCGCCTGGTCTGAGGAAGCCATAGAAGGCCAAAAGGCATAGGCAGTCCGGGAGAGCGTCTAGGAGAGGAGCGAACATGCCGGAGCGGACGCTCCCCAGCATTTGATGCAGAATTTGTAGAGTGATGGGGCACCTGCGATCTACGGAAGGGGGAGAGGCTTTTAAGATGCCCTTGAGCAGTAGCTTGATCGCTGGGTGAGCGAACAGGCTGGGGCAAGCAGGGTTGTGGCATCTGGCATGAAACTGGATGCCTGCCACCAGACCTTTAATGTAGCGGGGTTTAAAGTGACGGGTATCTGCACAGTAAGTAATGAAGGAGCAGACGGGGACGATTGACGATTGTATGGGAGGCAAGTTAAAGTTGGAGCAGAAAGTGGCAAACATTTTCCAGGCAAAATCATACGACCTGAGTGTGGATTCCGCAAGGCCTTTCCTTATGTAGGCTGAAGTAGACCGGAGGAGGGCTTTCTGTTAGGACAAGTCCAGCACGGGGAATGGAGGAACGGCAGTGGGCGTGGGGCTGGTGTCCGGACACAGATTCCTGAAAACCTGGAATTTGAAATGCGACAGAGAGTCAGCAATGAGATTGAGGTGACCGGGCACATGGCGAGCAGTGAGGATGAAGTTGTGCATAACAGAAAGCCAGGTAAGGCGTCTCACAAACGTCATGATGTCTTTTGAGGACGAGCCTCCTATATTGATTATTCCGACTACACCGGCACTATCGCTGAGAACCGCTATGCACTTGCGCTGCCAGAGGTGGCCCCAGAGGTGGCAAGCTGCGACGATGGGATAAATCTCAAAAAGGTTGGAAGAAGGCTCCACATGGGTGATTTCGGGGGGCCAGCCGTTTGCGAACCAACGGCCTTGGTAGTACCCCCCAAAACCTACGGATGGCGCTGCGTCCGTGAACAGACGGATAGAGTCTGCTGACTCGACTATTTCGTTATAAAAGAAGAAGGTGCCGTTCCAGTTATCCAATAGCCTGAACCAGAAGCTGAGGTCGGACCGACATCCTTTGTTGAGCGTGACGCTGTGTTGGAGGTTTTGGACTGAGGATGCCAATGTTAACAGCCAGGATATGAACGACCGGCCCTGGGGAATGACGCACATTGTGAAATTAAGATGTCCAAGAAGAGAAAGCAGGTTCTGTTTGGTTAGGGATTCGGCTGATAAAAAAGCAAGGGAGATTTGACAGATGCGTTCCAGTTTCTCAAGATGGAGGGAGGCTACCATTTTGGTGCTGTCGAGCGTGATGCCCAGGAATTCTAGGGAGGTGGCGGAGCCGATTGTTTTCTCCACGGAGAGCGGGAAACCCAAATGCTGATATGTCTCTTTAAGTTTGGACAATAATTTGCCATCGTCTGTCTGGCTTGGATAACAGCGCACCCTGACCGGCGAATTTAATAAGTTTGATAGAGTTGTTGATGCTGGCATAATATAGAGAGAATGGCTCGATGGGAATTAAACTATTGATACTTTGAACGGGGCCTGAATGTGGGGCTGACAGGTTGAAGATCAGCCGTTTTTTCCTGTTGCAATTCCTGTTTCCGTGTTGCGATTCCGATGGGGCTGCAGTGAAAACACGGGGAATGGAGAAGTCGTGAATGGGCCGTTAAATAACCTTTGTTAGTTTCTTTGATTAGAAGCTTAGAGACGGCTTGAGGGTCTCTGAGGGCAGATTGGAGGTTTTTTGCGATGAACGACTCGCTGGGAGCCAATAAGACTCCCACTCTGAAGCGTTGGGAAAGTCCTGATATCAGGTGGTCTACGAACACCGGATCTGGGTGCTGGGATAAATCAAAAGAGAGAAGTTGAATGTTCATGGGGGTGCACGGGTGGTTTCTCAGGATTTGTTGATACCACCCTACATGTCGGCCCAGTTATGGCGTGCACGGCGGGGGCAGATGGATCTCGGATGCGTATCCCTGCACTGGCTACAGATATGGAGAAAAGAGCAGCACGGGTAAGTGCAGACATTTTCATGAAAGTTGTTGCATATAATATAATTTTTCACCTGCCAGCCGCGACGATCGGTTGGTGCGAAGCGGGGGCTGGACATACTGGGTCCCGAAGACGGCGGCTGGAACGGAATTTTTGGGAATAGAGTGCTGGAGTGGCCAATGTTACCACAGGTGAAGCAGGTTAGCGCCTGACAGCCGCCGACCACCAACACAAGGAGCTCAATATCGGATTGAGATCGCCTATCAGAGCCAGGTAGAAGTCTAGCTCCTGTCTCCTATCCGGATACATATTACATCACGGTAGATGCCAAATGTGAATTCTCCGATGGAGAGATCCCTAGCTAATCGGGTCTGCTGATTTTAACACGGCCGTAACATTGTCACTCACCGTGACTGACTTACTGCATTCGGGGGAAGGTAAGATGAGGGAGACTAGATTAATGTCTTTACCTTGCAGGATGTGCGTGCGGAGGCAGGGGGAGACGTTAGCCCCCAGGTTGAGGGGTTAACGGCTAGGGTGAGTTGGGTAGAGGTGCTCAGGATGGAAGAGCGGGGTCGCGTTCTACACGCTTCAGCCGAGCGTCGAGGGATTCAAGCGCCCCTAGAACGGACTGCAAGGTGGTGGTTGCATCGATGCCTGCTGAGATAGGAGTAGTGGGTGCTGAGGGGGTGCAGGTGTTAGAATACTCATCGTGAGCCCTGGTCGGGCGGGCAGGTGGAGCGCGGGTGGGGGAAGACTTCCTGGTCCTCTTCCGGCCTCTGGCTGGCTTGGGAGCGCTGCTGGCGGCTACGGTGGAGGGACGTCTCGAAGGAAGGGATACATCGCCCTCTGCGGGATCCGGGGCGCCAGGTAAGCCTGCCATCTGGACGAGGTCTCTCAGCTGTGAAAGCTGGAGGCCCGGGGAAGGGGTGATGCCTCGGTTTTCCAGCTGACGCCTAATCGCTGCAGCCTCGCCTCCTGGGGAGGATGGCCTGGTAAAGCAAGCGCTCCTGCGTCGGAAGCCAGATATACTGGGTTCAGGAGGGGGAGACGGGGGTAAGTGGGACTCCGGGAAGTCCGCAAAAAATGGATCACTGCCGGAGTTAGACATGGCTGCACCGGAAAGGACAGATCGGCTTAATTGGACAGCACGGGAGAGATCGATAAACTGTTTTAAGAGTCGCACGGGAGTCTACTGCAGAGCGCTTGACATGGCATCTGGAATGACAGAGAGAGAGGGCAGGCGGATACAAATACTCACGGGGAGGCCAGTTCCCCCGGGGAAGTGGATGATTCGATTTGATTGCCTGCAGCCGGGCTGATGAATCACATCGCCGAGGATAGGTAGCCTTCCTGTCTGAACTTTCAATTAATCTCCATATATACTGAATATTTAGGTTTTCTCAAGTTGAAATGTCCATCAAAATTTCTTAATTTCAAGTTGATAACACCTAAAAAATATAAGTTTAACAGGTGTGTGTGTGTGTGTCCACTGGTGAGTGCACGGGAGTTAACAAATTTGTTCTGATGTATGAGGTCAGAACTATATCATAGCGCCAACAAGCAGTGGAAAAGGCCTCGCAGCCATATAGACACTCCACGACTGCAAGAAAGCTCCAAGCACCAAGCCCCGCAGCCACAGAAGACTCCCCAACACACAGAGAAGCCGAGAGCCCACAGAGCAACACCCACACATTACCCAGAGGAGCATAAACCAGTCCCAGAGAGTGCAAGGTGATCATGCACCCCCAAAGCGCACACATACAACCCACCCCTGGGTGGGTTGTATGTGTGATGCGCAGAACCCGGGTCACGGGCGTCAGGCACAGACCACAGGCCCGGAGCCGGGCCCCATGCTGACAACCCAACACCCCGCCAGTGGGGCCCCCAACTCCCCGGACAAAGACGAGGCCTGCCATACCGCAACCGGCGAGATGCCCCACCCATCCACAAGCCCTGAGCGCTCACCCACGTAGCCGAGTATGGCAGGGGGCACCCCAACTGCAGAGAGTGGGGGTGCAAGTCATCCAAGCATGTCGAACCCGAACCACTCACACCCCTCCTGCCCAGCAGACCCTGGTCTGATGGTGTGTTGTTTTGTGTTTGTGTTGTGTTGATTTGTGTGGTGTGCATGTGTTCTAAGCTAATATGAGTTGTATTAAAATTGCAGGACAGTCGTGAAGCACGGCAGGGCAGGAGGAGCCGCCTGCCTCATCCCTACCCACATAGCTTGCACCCCACCCGTCCCACAAACCCTAGGCCTATTGTATGGTGTATGTACTGAGTTTGAGTTCCAGCACTGGGAGAGATAGGCGTCATTTAAATGCATTTAAATATATAAATGTAAAAAAGTGAAATTGTAATGCATTTTTGTGGGCTTTTATTTTGCTAAATCCGTGGAAAATGGTCATCATTTGGGCTAAATCTGGAAAAAGTGAAGCATCTTTTTCAGTGGTGGAATTTACAAACGGCACGATGATAAAAGTGCTATCATCGTGCCGTTTAACCAATTTTGATATTATAGATATAATGTACAACCACACAGTTTACTGTATTTCTCAGTGTTGTAATCCCCATTAGTGTTGTAGCGGACAGCAAAAGATTGAACATCGTGGCAACGAAATTGTTGTTCTTCTACATTCCTCATCCCATTAACTTTACTCCCAACCCTTTTAGGGATTAAAGTTATTACCCTGGAAGTCCAGCGGGGAGACTGTGGTTTTCCTCCCTACAACGGTTGAAGCGCCAAAGTAACCCTTCAGGGTGGTAAAACTCGGGAGATGGTCTAATATGATAACAGGAGAGAACTCAGGATGTAGAACCACTTAGCGACCCAGAGGTCAAACCCAGATGGGACAGGGACCCACAGCTGTGAACTGTGTTGTTCTGTTTTGTCTGATCTGTTTTGCTGTTCTATTGGAAAAACTAATATGGACAAAACCATAAATACTCTAAGAAGACAACGAAAAGTGGACCAGGACAATATTAAATAAGAGACTTACAGTTTTTATATTCCCTGTCTCCTCTCTACATGGTTGAACAAACACTGAGGAGATGAATTCCCTCCTTCCCCCTTCTTGTCTCTGTTCCACTCTCACCCTTCTTATCAGCAAAGAAAGTGTCCAGACTGTCATAAATCGGGCAGGCCTGGGGAAACCAACCTCACTGTCTCTGCATTTAACCAAATCATCAATCAATCAATCCAAATCAATATTAAATAATGTTTGAATCAGTCAGTAACCAACATTATCTTAATGTACAGACATTTTCATAGAAAAGGGTATACGTTCCACCATCCTATGATTAAGATATCCATAATTAGGAATGATAAATCCATATTGCCAAAGTCCATTTCAACTGCTTGTGACTTTTCATTTTCTGTAGTCTTTTCTTTGTTGTGAAGTAATCTTGTGCATTTTTATATATCTTCTTTTATTAATATAATGCTAATATAAAAGTTAGAGTACATTAATTGGTTAGAAATCTATTTTCTTATATTATTCACACCTGGTAGAGATAGTAATTAGGTTCATGCATTATTACTAATATTAGGAATTAGGCTTAGTAATTAAGTTAGTAATTAAATCCGTCATTGGAAATTAATACCATACAGATTTATTTAGTTTCAATGCCATTAGAATAGTTTTGGAAATGCTTTGACACTAAGATCAAATGTTTTATTTGTGCTGATGGATCTAAGTGGATCTAAGTTCACGCCCAGTGCAATCTTGCTAAATTCCCCAAACCCCTTTGTTTTGGGGAGAGTCAGGAGAGTTTGCAGAGGGGAGAGAGAGAAGCAGACAGATAAGACCCAAGGAGGGAATGACCATGTGACGTAGGGAGAACTCCGCTCTTGGAGTTCGAGCCGTCAAAAATTCAGTTATTAGCAGAATGCCCATTTTTACATAGAGCAGCGGAGCAAATGCAAGGGCCAAATTTCTGAAACGTCCCTTTCCTCCATCAAACCATCATGCATTTTACCATTACCATGTTTTTATTACCATTGCAACCACAAATGTATTATGTATTATTATTCACAAATGTATTATTGGCAGTTTGTCAAAAGTATCTGAACATCAGATCACTGATCACAAAGTGCACTTCAAACAGAGTGCAAGAATAAATTGTGCTGTATTCACATGGATTATGGTAGAGGGTAAACCGGAAGTTACGTAGAGAAAGCGTGGAACCGACGCTACTGTGCATGTCTACTGTGGCTAAAAGTTGAATATAAAAGTTGTTTTTTCTATTTATTTATCTATTTCAATTTATTTATTATCACTACCAGGAACCAGATCTTTATAGATGCGCTTGAGTATCGATTATTATTTATTTATGTACAGTGAAAGTGATTCCTGCTTGCAAGATTCAATTTAAGATATAATTGTTTATATTAAATAAATTGAATTAAATATTTTTATTTTGTAATTGATGTAATTTTAGACCTATCACAGCGTTGCATCATCATCATCATCACACACACACACACACGCACACACACACACACACACTCACTTATTCTCAGTGAGTTGCAGGACGGCAAGAGTAAAGTTTCCATATTTAGCAGAAAAACAGTTTCGATTTAGAACATCACAGAGAGACTGTGCATTATGTTCGCTGCTGTACTGAAATAAAGTGCCAGTTCTCCACTGCAGAGCTGGTCCGGACTATTAGTAAAATGTTTGGTGTCAGCTACGAACTAGGCTAAGCTAATAGGCTAGCACAACACCAGAGGCTCGTGGTTTGGAGCCGCGAAGCTGCTATTTCCTCCGAACACATTCACGCACACACATATTTTATATTTAATTAAATCACAGCCTTGCGGTTATACAGGTGCAGAAAATTAGAAGTCACTTTCTGAAATTAGTCATTTCAGAAAGTGAAAATTGTATTGACTTATTACATGTAAATCAGTATTTTGAGCATTTCTTGATTTTAATTTTGATAATTACGGCTCACAGCTCATGAAAATCCAAAATCCAGTATCTCCAAATATTAGAATATTTCACAGAGGGCCATAGAGATGTCCTCAAAACACCTGCAAAGAGCCTTTTATCTCTCAGTCTGGTTCAGCACACACAACCACAATCATGGGGAAGACTGCTGACTTGACAGTTGCCCAGAAGACAGTCATTGGCACCCTCAA